>JARHVA010001554.1:0-260000 GCA_037957365.1 Torreya grandis
CACATCTTCTATAAATTGAGCCTTCTTGGCTATTGTATTAGATACCTTTGCCTAGGTATGGGGAATCCCTTCCAAATGTGTGACTTCAATAAAAAAATACAAGTAATTTTAACTCATTCTGAGAATTCACTTAGTGTACATGATATTGTTTAGTCTTGTGTAAGTGTGATGTCTATTTAGCTTCACATGTTATTCCTATTAGAACCTAGTGTGTTATGATCTCTTTCTTATAGGTCAATAAGAAGTGTCAAGTGAGGTTTTAGGTATAGTGACTATGTAATTCAATATATTTTATTAAAATTCCTATTTCCTAAGTCTTCTTAACCTATGTTATCTCCTAGACCCCATGTTGAAGCATTGATATGAGAGAGAGAGAGAGAGAGAGAGAGAGGAGAGAGAGAGAGAGAGAGAGAGAGAGAGAGGAGAGGAGAGAGAGAGAGAGAGAGAGAGAGAGAGAGAGAGAGAGAGAGAGAGAGAGAGAGAGTGAAGTGTACATGTAACTTGTTCTTGGTTCCAAGTTCATGCCAAAGGTATGATTAGAGAAAATAATTTGGTGTATCATCCCCATAGAATATGTTTAATTTCATGGTACCTCTATCCCTTTTCATCCCCAAGTTTAGTAGTAGGATTTGAGATTTATTGATACATTAAGGGGAGTTAACCCCTAATATAGAGATCCACCTCCTAATATGGATACCCACAGCCTTGAGGTGGTTCCATTATCTCACTTGAATGAGTATAAGCTTATCCCATCTCTTCATTGGGTAAAATTTTAAGTTACAATAGTTTTGGCATGCCCAGTGGGACTCTTGTTCCAAGAATTAGAGAATTTTTGGTGTTATCCTTCAACACATTAGCCTTGAGAGGAACTTTTCCAAACACTAATGGTAACTTCAAAGTTGAATTATTTGGTTTAGTATCCAAGTATTCCATTTTAATTTTTTTATTAACTTTCTCTATCTTGGTTTCCAAATGAAGGTTTCATGAATAATGATGTTGAGGTTTTCCTTCTACAAGTTGGTGAAACATTGCAAGCTTTGCCTCTTCCTCCTCAGTTTGTGCAAGTACTTGGTCAACCTGGTCATGATTCTTATCAACCTTGTTTTGATCCTTATCAGGCCCAATTTGAAATTCATTAGCTATAATACGGCCTTTTTAAATCCTATAATCCTTTCTTTTCTTCCCTTCATAGTCATCATCAAGATGTTGGGCAGTCCTATGAGAATGGTTACCAAGAAACACCTTTCTATCGAGCCCAATTTGAGCCCTACCCTTCATATGTTGATACCTATCATCCTCAATCATATTCCCATCAACCTTTTCATGTTAAATAGGAATTTAATATGAAATATACACAAGGAAATCATTGATAAAGTGATAATCCTACTCATGTAAATGATATTCCTTCCAACTAGCTAAGAGTGCACTTCCATATGATCTCACTAATGCTTTTCTCTATTTGACACCCATTCATAAGTCCTCTCCTTAATTACACTCTCTATCACCAATCCATTCACCTTCCATTTAACCTCATAATCCATATCTTTCACCTCAAATCCATTGGCATATTCATCAACCCTCTACCTCATTCCTTCTCAAGGAAAAACCTATTTTGAGAGAGGCAAATGAAGAAGAGAGAGTACAATTTATGCCTAATAATGAGGCTCTCATGAGTAAAAATGAGGATGATATCATCATATACACTCTCTTTGATGGCATCTTCAAAGATGGAGAACATATTCAAACCATATCTCAAGAAGTGGTTGTTATAGGAGGGCTTCATGAGACTAAGGCTGAAGAAGTGGCTCTTGAAGGTGTTATGGTTCAAGGAAAAGACATAGGTCACACCTAAATGTAAATGTTCTAATAATATGAAGATGATATTGACAAACTTAACATACCAACATTGGATGATGAAGAATGAAAGTATGGTGAGCTTTCTTCCCCCTTATTTGATGAACCTTTCTTTTTCTTTGATGAAGATAGTGACCAGGCCATGGGACCTGAGTTGAATGAGGTTTAAGAGAATGTTTTAAAGTAGATAGAGACCCTTTTTTTTTATCAAGAATGATAAAAATTATGTTGGTGTGATAGAGGCATTTGAGAGGGAGATTTTGAAAAATAAAGTGATGACTTTTAGGATGAGTTAGAAGAATTTTGTCTCAAATCAAACATCATACTAGCCACCCTTCCTCTAAAGAGTCATGATGAGGTTAGGAATCAGTTTGTCAAACTTATTGAAGAGATATAGAAAGATGAGTTGGTCCATGATACATACCAAGAGGGATATGAGCCAAATAAGCCTTATAATGATGAGATTGCAGCCTTTGATGCATTGATAGACTATACTAGCATGAAGGACCAGCATGAGACATGCTTTAAGGAGCAAGATGAGTACATGTATGTTGGAGACATGTTTAGACCTGATCCACTTGGATACATTCCAATCAAGGTGGCAAGTAATATGGATGAGTCACCAAGCTCCTACTTTAATAAACCACTAGTTTGGCACCTTGAGGTTGCTTATCATGAAGGAAACCTAAAAAGCTTCCCCTTTGATTAAAGAGGTGGAAAAACATATTAGGTTAGGTGTACATATTAGTTTGCTTTTAGTTGTGTCTTATTTTACCCTACGTGCTTAGTATCACAAGTATGTTTGCTTTGGTATTTATTATGTGTTGTTCTTTCCCTTTGTGTGTTTTGATGTAGGATTATTGTTTTGTTGATAATTTCAAGGTCTGGTCCTAATGTGTCCATGTGTATTCTAACTCCCTTTCCCAATAGATAGGATAAGGCTACTAGTCCTTAACATAGGCAAGCATCTTACCCCTAGGAGTTACCAAATTATTGACCAGATTTGACTTCTAGTCAAATGGGGTCAACCCCTATCATTTTTAACTTTTTAATAAGGTTCTTATGTGTCCTATAGGGTGTCATGTTAGTCTATTATCTTGCTTAGCTTTCCCTTAGTCTTTGTTGAAGCTCATCTTCCTTGAAATGGCCTAGTCAAACTTGGGTCAAACTTGGTCAAAGGATAATTTTTTTGTCCAATTTGTCCTAATATGTAATTTATTATGTTTCAATGGTTTACAAGTCATAAATTACCCTCTTGACTAGGTCTCATGAGCTAAAAGGATTATTTGGCCACCTTTTAGCTTAATTAAATGACTTTTGAGGACTTTCAAGCTAGAATATTTGTCACCAAGGTGGATGAGAATGTGGAGAAGGTCAAATGATGTTAGGATCATGTTATGTGGTAGTTAAAAGTTAGGTTCATCAGTCAAGTGGCAATTTTCCCTAAAAAATAAGCTATTTTTAACATTTATACAAAATTCTCAAGTTCCCTTATAGCTTAAAAAATGGTGGTATGACTCTTCACATCCCCAAAGGTCATTTACACGTTTTTATTTATAATATTTCATAAAATTTACATCTGCAACTCATTTCTCTTCTTTTTTCCATTGGCAAGCCAAGGAGGGGCAAGTTCAAGCACTCACTATGGAAGCTACAAGTGGAGTTGGGAGGAGTGCTTATGGGGGTGGATATTAATCTAAGTTAAATTAAAATTCATAGCAATAAGTCTCAATTTTTTTCTCTTCCTTCATGAACAATCAATTACAATCTAGGTAGATTTCTATGAAATTACATCCAAGAGGGGTATAAGTTTGCATCTATTTCTTACTTTTTGGAATCCATAGAGTTGTGTATATTTTATAAAAATATTTTTAGGTGTTAATAAGGTCATCTAAATGGTTTTTTCATCATCCAAAATCTTCTTTCTTAATGTCCTTAAAAGGGTTTTCCCAGTTGTGTTTAGTTCTCAAAGTTGGCAGTCATGAGTGTAAAAAATGAGTTTTCTCAACATGGGAGGAACTCCATGAAGTTTTTAATGATCTTGGATTCATTTTTCCAAATTTATTTCATTTAATTTCCATTGTAATATATCAAACTAGTTTTCCTTCAAAGCTAAAATTGCTTAATTTCCTTGATTCACTACCTTTATCATTCACAATCAACTTATGCTTGAGTTCAAGAAGTTGTACAGAGGTGTGAGTCATGGATTACATGGTGGAATTCATGTTTGAGACCTAAAATTCCAAAAATTTCTTATATTTCATGTTATGAAGGTTTAGAGGCTACAAGGCAAAGTTTCCACTTCAAAGAGCGAGTTGAATGTATTGGGTTCTTAGTCCCCAAATGGACTAGATAGATATCCTTGAGGTTTTGTGAAATAACATTTTCCATGATATAAAGGATTCATAATGGTATTATTTATTTCATATAATATCCTTATCCACATAAAAAAATAATTCAAATTCTTAATACCAAAGGATTAGTAAAGATGAGTAATTGAGGTTTCAAAGTTGGCAAAAAATCACTGAAAATAGACAGTGACATCTACAAGGTGTGGATGAAAAATGAATTTGTAATTAAATTTTGGAATTCCTTAGCTATGATATAAAAATTTAATCATTCAAACTAGTCCAAATTTCATTCCTGATCTAAGGTGAATAAGAGAAGGTGAATTTAATTTCTTGACCTCTAAATCACTCTTCCTTGTCTATATAGGGGACTGAGAATAGCCATCTACAGTAGGCCTTAAAAAAAATCATCTCTATTGGGGATAAAAAATATATTTTAAAGTTTTTAGACTAATTTTAATGTTTTAAGGATAATATACCTAAGTTTTAATTGATGCTTGACAATCACATGACCTAAGGGATTTCAAACTAACCTATAGGCAGCCCTAGATTCTATAAAATAGAGTCATGAAGGGTATGTTGACAGTAAGTTGAATTTTGGGTTATCATTATATAAAATGAGTTTTTATTAGTGGATTTATATTATATTAAGTAAATTTTACCTCAAGGGACTCAATATCAACCTACACACATCATACACTAGGCCTAAATCTTGCCAAAAATCACTAAACAGGGGCAAAGCCATGACTAAGATAGTTAAGATAAGGGTATCCTCCTTAAATAAAAAAGAATGTTAATGATATTTTTTTAAGGCCTATAAGTAAATAAAAATAATTAATATGTTTTATGACCTAATAAAAATGGAGATAAGGTCAAAAAGCATCAAACAAAGCTTTAACCAAGACCTTTACGCAATATCCTAATTTTGAGAATGGAGATGAACTAATGCAAGGGGTTAAGCCTAAAATTGGTAATATTATGGATGGATACCACTTTAATGATATTATAAAAATAAAATTATGATTTTATGATGTCTAAAATACCAAAAAAATCTCAATGATCACCCATAACTAGGCTTAAAATAGGGTTTCCCTTCCTTATAGTCATAGGCCTGGTTTAGGTTTCCAAAGCATAAGAGGTGTTTAAAGGTAAATTGAACTATAAAATGTTTAGAATACATAATTTAAGGTATTAATTATCTATAAATTCCACAAAAAATCTCAAATCAATCCGTTTATCTCAAAAGCATAGTACATCCCCTGCCCACCCTCACAATTTGCCTTCTTCAAAAGTCAGCCTAGTAAAATTGGAGAATTAGAGGGTCAAATGGAGGATTTGAGTGATAAAATATGTTAAATATTACCCTTAGGACCTATAAAACACTATAAAATAATAATATTTCATTATAAAATATTGGAAAACCTCTCTATTTTATCTCAGAGTAGGGTCAATTTTAGCATGCATGAAGATGACAATTTTGAGGAAAATGATGAAAGGGTGAACCAGAAATAAAAAATATATCAAGTGATGATTTTATAATATTTAAGAGACCTAAAAATATATTTAAAACCTTTATATTATCCTTTTAATAAAATAATATTCTCTAACCAAGAAGGGTTATAGTCATGTGTGAAGGAAACCCTTAGGCCTAAAAGCCAAATTAAGGGTCAGGTGCATTTTTTACCTTGTCCATGATTTAAAATTGGTTTATTAATGATTTAATGTGTATATAAATTTTTTTAATCCATTATTAGTTATATAAATATATTTAAGGGCTAGGTTGAGTTTCAAATGGTAGGCAGACCTATTGGCAAGGTCTAGGCCTAAGGCCAAACAGGGGTAAGGTTTCATTTTTAGATCTTGAGGAGATATTAAAATTATTGTAACATGTTTTTGGGGTGAATATACATGTTTTTGAACCATTTTTTAGGATAACTCATAAATAATCCAATTCTTGGCTTGAAAGCTCCCAAACCCTCACAGAATGCACAAAATGGCTCGAATGGTCAAGTTGAAATGTTCATAACTTTCATAATCTTATGCATGGGACCTACATTAATTTATGAAAGTTTTATAAGGTCCATAAGGATACCTTAGTGTAATTTTTATTAAATTCTAATGTGACATGTTTATTAATAAAGGCTAAGAGGGTTAATCACTCCAAAACCCTCTTAAACTCTATTTTTAGACTTGATGGTGAAAATGAGCCTAAAAGTGCATCTAGATGGATGAATTTTACCATAATTACTGAATATAATTTGTTTAAAACTCTATGAGTATCATAACCATGGCATTATATTGTATACATCTATATGGAATAGGGAAAAAGAGGTCTTATTTTGACCATTTTTTGTGTTGTGCAAGCATGGTGAACTTCCAGGAGACCAAATCACTTTTAGAGGGAATATTAGGACTTTATAAGTCCCCAATGTAATTTAATTAGGTATCTCAACTCCTAAGTGTGCCTACCGATTCTCTCTTTTTAGTTAGTCCAGTGAGCCAACTAGGGAAGACTTAGAGAAAATGGTGAATCTTCATTTTGAGATCATTTCAAGGATTATTTCTTATAAATAATTCCATGAACACTTGGGACACATGCCATTCCTCTTATTTTATGTATCATATTTTATTTTTAATATTTTTTGGTGCTAACTTTGAGAGGTGAAGGGAAAAGAGCTATTTTGGGACTACCAAGTATGACCATGCATGGCCAAAATGATAAGGGAGCCTCTCAAATTTATGTGAGGGATTCTTATTAACCCCTCCTACTTAGATTAACCATAAAAATTGATTATTTGTAGACTTGGGGTAGTTTTAGGATGCTAATAATGAGGGGTAGTTTTCTATACATGGAAAGGAGTTTCTTAACCATTTTATAGGTCTTAAATGAATTTAAATGACACTTGTATCTCCTTTTGATGTATGGATTGACCCATCCCTCTCTCACATTTAATTTTAATTTATCTTCACTTTGGTGACACATGTCCAATTGAATCTTGTACTCCCCTTCTCTCTCTCTTCCTACATCTATAAATTGAGCCTTTTTGGATATTGCATTAGATCTCTCTACCTGGGTATGGCAAATCCATGCCAAATTTTCTCCTTGAATCAATAAATACAATTAAAATACCTCATTCTAATAATTCACTAATTATACATGATAGTGTTTAGTCTTGTGCAAGTATGATGTTTATTTATCTTCACATGTTACTCTTATTATTACCTAGTGTGTTATGATCTCTTTCTTGTAGGTCAACAAGAAGTATCAAGTGAGGTTGCAGGTATAGTGAATAACTCATTCAATAGAGTGTCTTATAATTCCTATTTCCTAAGTCTTCCTAACCTATGATATCTCTTAGACCCCATGTTGAATCATTGATGTGTGTGTGTGTGTGTGTGTGTGTGTGTGTGTGTGTGTGTGTGTGTGTGTGTGTGTGTGTGTGTGTGTGTGTGTGTGTGTGTGTGTGTGTGTGTGTGTGTGTGTGTGTGTGTGTGTGTGTGTGTGTGTGTGTGTGTGTGTGTGTGTGTGTGTGTGTGTGTGTGCGCATGCGTGCGTGCGTGCGTGCGTGTGTGTGTGTGTGTGTGTGTGTGTGTGTGTGTGTGTGTGTGTGTGTGTGTGTGAGAGAGAGAGAGAGAGAGAGAGAGAGAGAGAGAGAGAGAGAGAGAGAGAGAGAGAGAGAGAGAGTTGATATTGAGTGAAGTGTATATGTAACTTGTTCTTGGTTCTAAGTGCATGTCAAAGGTATGAGTAGAGTAAATCATTTGGTGTATCACCCACATATAATAGGTTTTCTTTCATGTTACCTCTATCCCTTTTCATACCCAAGTTTAGTATTAGGATTTGATCTTTATTGATACATTAAGGGGAGCTATCCCCTAATCTAGAGATCTACCTCCTAATATGGATACCCACAACCCTGAGGTGGTTCTATTGTCTCACTTAAATAAGAATAATCTTATCCCATCTCCTCATTAGGTGAAAGTTCAAGTGAAAATAATAGTGTATGTAATATGTGTATGACCTATAGGTCATATTTATGATGTTTCAACAATGTTATTATAGGGTTGAAGATTGAGGATGAGGAAAAGGTGTAGAATGATCCAAAAGGTTGTTTTGGATGCATTGATTGTGTGTGAAATCTTGAGGAAGTGTGAAGGGTTGAAGAGATTTATTACACTTTTTCTCCATTATATTGAAAGTAAATCATATCTATGTAGGGATTTATATCAAAGGTGTTTTGTGGGTGCTCATAATCTAAGGACAAGTGGGTGTTTGTCCATGCTCAGGGGTTGGTGTTCCTTGTGAAGTGGATGCTTCACTAAAGTATCTTGTTTATAATATATTATAGGACTATAATCCATGTTTTTATAGGATTGAGAGTGGGTTTTATCCCCCATGATGGTTTCCCACATAATCAATATGTTATGTGTTTTGATCTTGCATAGTTTCCTTTGTTCTTTACAATAACTGGTTTATATTCTTCAAGAATGCTTATGTTGAGTGACTAAGAGTTTGAAGTTTTGGATTTGGAATTGAATTTATTTCATCATTGATTCACCCCCATCTCATTGATTATACCTCTAATAATTGGTATCAAAACCACACCTTATTCCAAAGTTAACCACTTGAAGGTGATCAAACGTACAATGGGTAGTAATCAAATGCAAGGTGGTTTCTCTACTAAGAAATCACCACTATTCAATAAATCCAACTATGCTTTTTGGAGTGTAAATATGAATACATACATCATGTATTTAGGTTTTGACATTTGGCAATCTATTATGGATGGGTATTCTACACCCCCTACTCCTCCAACTAGTGTAACTGATAATAAGTTGAGTGAGAATAATTCTAAAGATATGAATGTTATTATTTATGACCTATCAGAGGATGATTTCACCAAGGTAATCCATTACAAGTCTACCAGGTAAATATGGGACAAATTGCATATTATATATGAAGGGGGTTCAAAATTTAAGTTGGATAAGTTACAGATCTACTGAAGTCAATTTGAGGGCCTCAAAATGAAGGAAGAAGATAATGTGGCATCTTATATTCTAAGGGTATATGAGATGGTAAACATGATCAGAGGTCTTGGAGAGAAAATTGAAGAAGCTATTGTAGAATAAAATGTATTAAGGTCTCTCACCCTCAAGTTTGATTCAAAAAATTATGTTGTAAAATAAATTCATGATATCACCAAGATGAAAATGGATGAATTTCATGTAATACTTACTACCTATGAGATGAGAGTTAATGAGGAAAAACCACTAAAGGAAGAAGAAGCCTTTAAAGTGATCAAGGAGACAAAAGGAAATAATATCAAGTTAAGTCTTGTTTGATCTTAATGAAGATCAACTTGAAGCCATGATTTCAAGAAAAATGAATATAGGATTAGGTAAATATGAAGGGAATCTTCCTTGAAAATGTTTTTCATGTGTTAAAGTTGTTTATTTTGCAGCTATGTGCCCAGATAGAGGCAACTATAAATACAAGAAAGTTCATAAGGAATCTCATTAGGATGAGCACAAGAATTGAAGGGTCTTAACAAGTACAAGAAGTTATTAAATAGGATAAATGGAAATAAATATTCATACAAAGGCAATAAGAGTCTTTACCATGAAGAAGATAGTAACTCATCTACTGAAGAAGAAGGAAACACATCTAACAATGACGAATCATCTCATGATAAGAACACTGAGACACATATCATGGCTCTTGATGATGATGAAGGTGAATGTTCTTTAATAAAATATCTCTTTGGTGGAGATATCTCATAAGAAGAATATGAGAAAGTCACTCTTGAAGACAAATATATGAATACCTTAGAAGAGTTGAAGTTTCTACAAGGAAAGAACATAAATCAAGAATCCTTGATCAGGATTAATGAGGAGAAAATGGGCTTATTTGAAGAAAGGTTGAGTAATGAATTAAAAGAGTGTAATGAAATCACTCAATATCTTGAAACTTAGGTTTGTACCCTTACTAAAGAGGTAAAGATTAAGGATGAAGAATGTGCTAAAATTAAATCATAGATGAAGTCCTTATAGGTGAAACTAGATCAAACTATGATAAAGATTGAAACATATCAAAAATTTGAGAAAAATATAGTTTATATTAGTGACCTATTGAGTAGTCAAAAGGTCTCAAATGAAAATTCATGCCTAGGGTTCCATGAAGATGTTCAAAAGGATAAAAATATTGAGGAGATAGTGGTGATAGATTACAAGACTATTATGAATAATAAGGATAACTTCAAAAGCTAAAAAAGTTCAAATCAAGAAACTCAATTCAATAGGGTATGATAACTCCTTTAATGGCTACTATTATTCTTGTCATCAATTTGGTCATAGGATCACTAATTACAAAATAAAATTTCCTAGTAAGATATTTGTATAGAATTATGATTAAGATAATAACAAGCATGAAGAATATCATCACTTAATATAATCAACTGATTCACAAGGAAAGCATGACATCTTGTGTTATAGGTGTCAAGGGATTGGTCATAGTGCAAGGTCTTGCAATGACTTCATCAAGAAATCAAATGATCAAATGTATGAATGGGATAATGAAAATTTAATGAGTCATCATATGACTCATACACAAGGTATATACAATTAAATAAACTTTATTTGTTTCAATTTTCAAGAGATAGGTCACATAGCAAGGTTCTATAAGAATGGTCAAAATTCTATTTCAAAGAATGCCAATCCTAACATGAAGAAAAGGAGGCATAATGAATGGAAACCCAAGGAGGTGAATGAAAAATGGGTTCAAAATCGATTTTTTGTCATGGCATAATAAGGTACAAGTTTAAGTGTCAAGTAACAATTATTATATGTCAAAGTGGACAAGAAGATCAAGAAAGATTCTAAGTTAAAAGGAAAGAATGAAGTTTTTTTTTAAAAAAGGGGGTAAAAACTTTATTAAAACTTATAAAAGTAGATTACAATACCACCAACACAAACCAAAGACCAGAAAACCAATAACAATAGCCTCATGCCTCAACTCCACTGACATCTTCAATAAGAATGGACTCCATTACGTGGCATAAATCGCATGATAGCTGCTCCCACGTGTCCACCTTATGGTCATCTCCACCTTCTAACACCCATTTTACCAAGCAATCAGCTGCCCTATTCCATTCCCTTAGAATATGGGCATAAGATACTGAATCCATTAAGGAACTAACATGTAATATCTGTTGCACTATTGTGGCCAATTGCCAGCTCACCTCTAAAATTTTCCTCTCCAAGAGCAAATTAATCAGGACTTGAGAGTATGCTTCACAGATCACCCTTCTCCACCCTAAAGCATAAGCTCACCTTAGGGCATAAAGGATAGCCAAACCTTCCATCCTATTAATAGTATAAACTCCCTAATATGTTGAGAAAATAAAAATCACTTATCTAGAAGAATCCCTACCAATCCCACCAATCCCAAATGACCCTAGATTGCCCCTAGAAGATCCATCTATATTAATTTTTAGAAGATCAGCAAGTGGGGGCAGCCCTTTCCCCAACCATTGAAATTTATGCTTCCCTCGTACACCTTTCCTGACACACACTGAAATTGGAGATAACCCTCATATGCTAAACCTATCCACCATCTCAGCATCCCCTCTCTTCAACGGCAAAGTAACCTCACTCTTCACTTCAATAGATTCCTGGATCATTCTTTTAATTATATTCCAGACCTACTGAGTCTCCATTTTTTCATCCCAAAAAATCCTATAATTTCTTTCCATCCATACTTGCCAAAGTAGAAAAATAGGGCCAACGTACCACGCATCTTGCAAGAAGGGGGTCAAAGAGGGTGGACGTCCCACTCTAGACCAAAAATCTACTAGGGAGACTGTGTGAATGCATTGACACCTCCACATGTCCCACCATAAATTCCATAAATGAAGAGTGAAAGAGTAGTGAAAGAATAGGTGAGAGGGGTCTTCCTCCTCACTATTGCAAAGAACACACCTCGAAGGGCCAGCAAAGCCCCTCTTCTAAATATTATCCCAAGTCAAACATTTGTTCCAGACTAAAGTCCAAATAAAGTAGTTACACTTCAGCTAAGAGAATATATTCTAAACTTTTTTCCACCACTGAACTTCCTCCCTACCCTCATATTGTTGAGAAATCAGCTCTTGATAACCATAAGACACAATATACTTCCCTTTGGGATTCAGGGACCATGCTAACACATCACTATCCATAAGTGTGTTACAGCTATGACAGGATAGAATATAATGCAGTTCCATGCACTCTACCTCTAAACCAAGAATCGATCATTCCTCTGGGGTCTTCCATCTAGCATTCATCACCTACCCCTAAAGGGAAAGGGATTTATAATCACACACCCTGATCCATCCAGCTTCACCAAACCTCTAGGATAGAATACTTAGCTAAGGATATTAGACAATTATGGGAGGGTAACCATCCTAGGAGTCATGCAAAAATTGAGCCTCAACCCCACTCTTGCAAATCCAAAATAGACCCCTCTTAATCAACGCTACTCCTTTCTTGAGAGTAGCCCAATTGTCAAACCTTTGCCTGTCAAGTCATACCATAGGATATCCTTCTAGGGGATCCCAAGGAAGTACTTGTGGGATAAGACTCTAGCCCACACCTACTCTTATTCCACACACCAATGCTAGTATAGCTTGGCTACCAAAGCAATAATCAATAGCATAGATTTCTGTAATCCAAGACGACCAAACCTCTTTGGGCTACAAACCACCTCCCACTTAATTAGGCTTGGTTGAAGATAAATTACTAGCCCACAAAAAATATCTTGTTAAGGAATCCAATTCCTTAACAAAGCTCATTGGAGCCACCTGGATCATGCACCTATAGATGGGAAGAGCCTACACCATTGATTGAATTAGTTGTACCTGACTAGTAAAAGATAACCAATGATGGGTCCAATGATTCACTTTGCCTTAGAACTTGTCTAAAATTGCCATCCATGACTCCTTAGACTACCAGCTAGTAGAGATTGGAATCCCAAGCTATATCAATGGGAGACTCGTAATTTGGAACCTGAGGATATGAACCACTCTTCATTATATGGAAGGTGGGGTGTTAAAGAAAAAAATTGAAGACTTGCCCTCATTAATTACTTGTCTTGAGGCAGCAAGGTAAACATCCAAGCTTTTGTAAATGTTAGACACCTCTCTAATAATAGCCATGCCCATCAACATCGCATCATCCACAAACTAGAGGTCAGATTGTACAGGAAGGCCCCCACCCCAATGCTAGCCCTAAATAACACCATCATCCACATTCCTTTTGATCAACTAACCCAAGCCTTCTGCCAATAGAAGAAACAAGTAAGGAGAGAGAGGGTAACCTTGTTGCAGACCACAAGAAGCCCCAAAGAGATTAGAGTGCTTGCCATTGATCAAAACTGAAAAGGAGGTCAAGTTCACACAACTCATAACCCACCATATCCAATCCTCCTCAAAACCAAAGGTGCCCAAGACCTTCTGAAGGAAGGCCCACCGAACTCTATCATAGGCCTTTGACATGTCCATATTGATAAACATCACCTTGTCATTGGACTGGGTCATAGAGTGGATAGTCTCAGTAGCCACCACCACCCCATCCAAAATTTGCCAGCCCTCCACAAAGCCACCTTGCTCCTTAAAAATAAGTGTTGGCAACCACTTTTTT
This sequence comes from Torreya grandis, assembly GCA_037957365.1. NCBI lineage: Eukaryota > Viridiplantae > Streptophyta > Pinopsida > Cupressales > Taxaceae > Torreya > Torreya grandis. Next base: position 13,875 of record JARHVA010001554.1, read on the forward strand.
AACCTCTTAGCAATCGGCATAGATATAATTTTATAAGTGACATTAAAAAGGGAAATGGGCCAAAAAAGACTCAATCGATCAGCCCCCTCTCCCTTGGGAATGAGAGCCAGGAAGGTAGAGTTCAGAGCCCAAAGCATTTGCTTATTTCTCTAAGATTCTTGAACAACTGCCAGTAGGTCTAATTTGATAATTTCCCAAAATTCCTAGAAGAACTCAATTGGGAAACCATCTGAACTAGGTGATTTTCCTTTCAACATCATGAAAAAAATCCTCTTTAACTCCTCCAAGGATATATTCCTCATTATATGTGCTTTCATATCCATGGTCACCAAGGAAGGAATACAGGAAAGGACTTGATCCTCAGCAGCCAAGTCCCCCTGTGCTTCCTCAAATAGAGAAGCAAAATACTGCACTATTTCATTAAAGATACCCTGCGTAGAAGAAACGGTCTCCCCGATGTCCGTTACCAAAGAAGTTATCCCATTACCATGTTGTCTAGCTCAGACCAAATTGAAAAAGAAGGTGGTATTCTTATCCCCTTCTTGAAGCCATTCAATCTAGGCCTTTTGTTTCTATAATATTTCCTCTCTTATCTCCCATTCCTCCATTGCTTTTAAAGCCCTAGCTTCCTCCCTCAACAAAAACTCATTCATAAGGAAAGAATGAAGTTAAGAACCCATTCAAAGTCAATTTAATGATGAGGTAGGATTTTAATTCAAATATGTAGATGTGGGTGTCTCCTAAGTTTTGGGACCTTTAGTCTCTTTATGATAGTTAGGTATTTCTATCTATGATTTTTAAGAGACATCTTTCATATGTAGAAGCAAGTGTGTGTGCTCTAGGTAATGTACAAGAGGCTATAGTCAGTATAGAGCTATGTAGAGTTGGTGATTGGTATTTAAGAAAAATGTCATTATGGTATAAGAATAGATGATCTTATGTTAAATAAACCTTGTGTTGATAATATAAGGTCATTATTTAATGGTTAGAAATAAGTTTATGAGCTTGCTCCAAAGGTTTTTCATGAGAAATTTGTTCAAGGACATTGGTCCTAAAGGGAAGTTTTAGTCACATTTTGATGTTTGGTTTAGAAGGCCTAATCATGAATTTTGAAGGTAAGGTTGATATGGAGTATATATAGGATGTGTTTGAGTGAAATATATGGGGTTTCATGCATTGGATTGGTCACATGAAGCTTTCAAGACCATTTGTTTAGTTTTACCTTTTTTCTCTATGTTCACTACCTAATGAGAGCTCATCTTGAAAATTTGGTGTATTTGAGGTCTATGAGGCAAAAAAAGGGTGGAGGATAGTTGTATTTGATGTGTCCATGTGCAAAAGGTGTTGAGGAGATGTCATAAAGCTTCCATGATTAGTTGAAGGTGTTTTGGCATAATAACAGGGGTATACACAAGATCTATAGGAATAGTCATGAGGTTTTTAGGTGTCAAAACAAGGTTTATGAGTATTCATGTTTTCTTTGTAGCATAGAAAGGTGTGTTGATATCATATATGTATGATCCATGTGGTTTTAATCTTTCAAGGTCCCTTGAGGTAAATTTGAAGATATTTTATAATTCTCAGGTATGACAGTCCTTACTTAAGGGCTAGCAAGTTAAAAACCATCATGGTTATATAGGTTACCAAATGATTCAAACCTCAAAAATTGGTCTAATGGTGTGAATTTGTGACCTCCATGTGAGAGATAAGTTTCATAAGTTGGCATTGACTGAAAGATGGTAAGTTTTCCCTATTTGTTTTTGGTGTCCTAGTTTTTACACCATACAGTTTAGTGACCTTCCCAAAGGAGTTGAGGTCTAAGGATACATAATTAGTTGAAATGGACAAATGGGTACTTAATACATGATTTACAATCATCTGTAAATGTATATTTTGTCTTATGGTTGAGCTTTTGTGTAAATGGAGGACTAATTGGTAGTTTAATTTTTTAAGGAGCTATGGTACAAAGGAATATTTGGATGATGATACTTGGCATTCATGAGGGGGAATATGATTTTACTCCAGATATGAAATATAAAGTCATGAAGTTCCATGCATAGAAATTTATGGTATATTCAAGGTTTAAGTAGGGTTATTAGGCCTCTAGGCAAGGCTAGTGTGAAGAAGAGTGATTTTTGGTCATTTTATTAAAAATACATAGGTATGATTGTCCCTTAATATGTTTCTTAGTTGGATTTTTGCATCATATATGTTTTATAAAGATCTTGAATGTCCACTCTTCATTCTATGAGTGGCTTGTGAGAGAAAAATTAAATGCAACTATAAAATTTCATCATGGTTAGAGATGGTCTTAAGGTGCTCAAGGGGTCCATAAGTTTAGGTGACTTAGGTGGAGTCCCTCTCATTATTATCAATTTTATATCACTCCCATTTTATTGATATTATTCATAGAGTAGTGCATGGTCAAAGAAGAGTGTTGTCAATAAGCAAGCCTGAGACAATCATGGTAAGGAATGGTATACATAATGATAGGGGAGATTTCTATCATTTATCTAGGTAAATTCCTTATTTATGTTGGCTTTGAAAACATTTACAAGTACTCAATATCATTATTTAAGCCCACTTTATCATTATGTCAAAGGAGGAGAAAGTGTTTGTAGAGGGAGAAAGAGTATGTGCATAGCTTTATTGTTGGCTTTGAAAATATTTACAAGTGTTAACATCAATAAAATAGGGGGAAATTTTTTATTTATTTTAAATTGTGTCCCTAAGTTGGCCAAGAGTGTCCATGAATTGATATGTATGCATGGTTCTCAATGACAAAGTGTGCCTTAGTGAACATGCATATACCTCGCAGTGTTTATTTGGTTAAGAAAGATAATGGATGTCAGTGATGTGTTGACAATGTTTGAGGGGTCATATTAGGGGTTAATAGTTATTGGTGTACTTTTGGAATTGAAAAGAATCCATCTGAGTAGTCTTATGAAGGTCTAGGTTATCCTAGTCATCTTGGTAGAATTTCCTGAGTAATAAGATTGATGACATCAGAATTTTCATGTGTGAATGTGTCAAAAGAAAGTGGTCACATGGGTCTATTTATTTTTTTTCCTATAACATGTGTTTAAAATTTCATGTATTTACATGATGTTTATCAAAACTTATGGTTGCTCAATGTTTCTCTCCTAGGTAAATTTCACTAGTTTCCATAGTTAGATTTAAATTAAAAAGTGACCATTGGAATTCAAATATTTGAATTTATAAAGGAAAACCAGTTTTCAATGTTTTGTTTATAAATTTTGATGATAGATTAATTTTATGATGGAGTAAATATCAAAGTGGAATATAAATTCAAGGAAAATCCATGAAAATTAATTTTGAGGGTTGAATGCTCATAAATTTTCATTTATTATGGTTCAAAGTTGATCGAGGGTTTGACTTTCTTATGGAAGTGACCCAAGAAGGATGTTTAACTTTTTATTTATAGTGTTTGGATTTTCATGGTGAATTATCTATTAGATAATTTTTTTAACTCCTTGAGGATTATCTAAATAAATTTTGGAGCTTTGACCTATCCATATTTAGTATGAACAATTACTTATAAGTTGACTATTTATTCATTCATGATGATTTCATGTATAAGGCAAATATTTGATAGGTTTTGCATATGCAAATGTGTGTAATGATGGATGTAATCACTTGAATATTTCTTAGGGTTCATGTGTCATGGACCTATGTTCTTTGAAGTGGTCTTATGTTCCTAGTTTTTCTCAGTGAAGTGTTAAAAGGATACATAGGTCTCCATGGATCTATAAGGGATTCTTAGGCCTAATTAAAAGGTGTTGTTGATTAACTATGATCTATCAAATCTATGGATGACCTATGGAGGTGGTGTTGATATATTTCTAAGTGTGATAGAATTATTAAGGGTTGAGGTATGTCTTATGGCCGATCAAGAAGGTAGTGATCATGAAGGCTATATAAAGAGCATAAACAAAGATGAAGGTCTTTAGAGTTGACTATCAAAGAAAAGAGAAGTATGAGTATGCTTAGTGGATGGATTGAATATCAAAGAAGTGTAATAAATATGTGTATGAACTAAAGTTCATATTTATGATTTTGCAATATTTTTCTTATGGGGTTGAAGATTGAGGATGAATGAAGAGGTGTAGAGTGATCCAAAGGTTTGTTTTGGATGCATTACTTGTGTGTGAATGCTTGAGGAAGTGTAAATGGTTGAATAAATTTTTTATTCACTATTTCTCCATCAGATTGAAAGGCAGTCATATTTATATAGGTTTTGATATTAAAGGTGTTGTGTGGGTACTCAACATCTAAGGGCAAACTGGTGCTTACCCATGCTCAAGGGTTGGTGATCCTTGTGAGGTGGGTGCTTCACTAAAGTATCTTGTTTGTAATCTCTTATAGGAATGTAGTCCATGTTTTTGTAGTATTGAGAGTGGATTTTATCCCCCATGATGGTTTCCCACCAAATCCATATGTTAAGTGTTTTGATCTTGCATAATTTCCTTTATTCTTTGTAATAATTGGTCTATATCCTTTATGAATGCTTATGTTGACTGATTAAGAGTTTGAAGTTTTGAATTTGGAATTGAATTGCTTACATCACTGATTCACCCCCCTTAGTGATTGTACCAATATTTACTCCTATATACTACATGATACATTCATAGTTTAAATGGTTACCTTATCATTTTGAGGTAAGGTAACTACCATTTTCTACTCCCCATCACCTAAAAATGGGGGCATATTAATTGGTGCATGCCATAGAGGCATGGATTCCAAATTCTTCACAATTTAGATTGAAATGGGGGCATGTTTTAGAAATAATTTCTCTACACTTACACCAGTTTTCAATTTTAGATTATAGTGGGTGCATGTTATGGAAACATGTTATTCATACTTACAACAATTTTTAATTTTAGATTATAGTGGTGGAATATTATGGAAACATGTTCTCCATGCTTACACAGTTTTCAAATTGGGCAAAATTGCATAGTTATTTGATTCAAATACACATTTGTGGCAAAATTATATACATCAATACCATTAATATACCTAGGTTTCATCATGACACATACATAAGGTGAATATTTTATGTAAATAGTACCTTAAATTATAAATTCAAATCAGATTTAATATTTCAAAATGCTTTTACAAACTTTAGCTCACCAGGTTGGACTATTACAGATTGTATTGAGTCATTCTACTATAGTAGTTGGTTCACTTTTGTGTATGGTTGAGGTGATTAAAACACTCAATCTTATCAATTTTATATGTTGGACTTGATTACATCATCTAACCTCACTAGATTTATAGTGTGATTTGACTTGGTTCGCTCATGTTCACCAAGTTATAAGTATGATTAGCTTACACAATTGAACTAATCTCTAATGTCAAGTGGAAAATCACCTTTTTGTCCAAGGTTAAGGGTAGGTGTTCTCTAATATTTCTATACATATATATATATGTATATATATATAAATATATGTATATATATATATATATATATGTATATATATATATATGTATATATATATATATATATGTATATATATATATATATGTATATATATATATGTATGTATATATATATGTATATATACATATATATATATACATATATACATATACACATATATATATATATATACATATATATATATATACATATGTGTATATATATATATATATAGATATAGATATATATACATATATATATATATATATATATACATATATACATATACATACATATATATATACATATACATACATATACATATATATATATACATATATATATATATATACATATATATATATATATATATATATATATGAAGAGATATTAGCTCTAATGGATCATAGTGATCCATATTTCCAAATCAAATTACCAAAAGGCAAGGTGGTTACATCAATACAAATGTGTACTCCTAAACCTTGATCTTTCTATTTAAATCATTTCAATGTTTTTAATTTCATATTATATGCATTGATTATATACTATAACTTGATCTTGGTTTTAGGTCAGTCACCATCAAAACACTATATTTGGGCTCACATAAAGGTAAGTTTTATTGTACACACCCAAGTACACATTTCTTTTCCTTTAAACTAGAAATTGCATTACTAGATTAAAGGGTGGAAAATGTATACACTATTTATAAATTATATATCACCTTAGTCTTTTACACTTGGAAAATATAGACCTTAGATGTTCCTCTCAATTCTAGACCTTTCTTGTTGATGAAAGGATCAGATTTGCTATCTCTTTGTGTCAAATTTATTATCTCTTAGTTTGACCATGTTATTATGATAAATCTGATATTATATCATGCTCAGAATGTTATAAACCTATATATATTTTGTTTTTACAAGTTTTAGACATAGGCCTATTTTTTTAATACCTAGACACTTATGTCCCAATCAAATTCCTACATCAACACAAGTGTCTTATCTCAATACAAGTGTTTCATACCCTAAATTTATATAATTTACAAATGTAATGTATCCTTATGATTGGCCTAAGTTATTTAATGTGATATATTTTTGAAAAGGATTGATCTATATGCATGATAAATCCTCATTCATTCCTAAACTAACACATACCAAATAGCTCATTAGGTAACTTATCAAAATCAATAAATCAATAATTTAAGTGAAAAAACCTTCCCTATGTTCCTCACTTCCATATAAGTCATATGAATAAGTCATCTATAGGTTTGAAGTACTAAATGAGTAGCTCATGAGCCATATTTACCAAATTATTAGCTATGTCACTATTATACTTGATTATCACATATTGCATCCTTATGCACACACAAACCCATACATAGGAGATAAATACATGATTTTTAGGCCCTCTTCATAGTAGTGGCTATGTAGGTAACACCCACTAACATAAACATCTTTAGGTTTAGCTCTACATCATGAGCCCACTAACCAATTTTCCCCATAATCACTATATATATGAAGATCTAGGGTTTTTTTATTTGACAAGAAATGATAGTCCATGATTCATATTTGAGCACACCAAAATAAAGGAAACATAAAAACAATAAAATTTTAGGTGGTTACATCTAGATATAATATGTATTCTATACTAGACACTTTCATCCAGGTTGGATAGAAGCATTGACTTAAGCATATGAGGTCAATGCAAGTGTCTGAGGTCATAGAGATTAAATTTATAAAATCTAATAACTGATCTAGAATATATATCTAGTCTATTTCTAGTCTATTCCATATTAGATCTAAATGCACATAGTATTTTATCTAAGTACCAATGTTGTTACATTTATGACAATATTAATCATTGGTTATAATTACTATTTTTAGCATATCTCAATATTAAAATTATAATAATATTTATCTTAGTTTGAAAATTAATTGGACTACTATAAAGATAATTTATCATCATTATGCCCTAGACTATCTATATCACCTTTAACCCTAGATTCATTAATCTAGATTTTATGGTTAAACATATAAACCTCATTCACCTTCTAAGTGAGATTGAAGGTGATGGGGCTCACCAAATATAGAACCTCATGTCCTTTCATGATGATGCTCATTAAGGTAACCCAAAATGTTTTTATATGCATTACCTTAATTTTCACATATAGTCAATGTATTATTATCATGTTGGTGCATACCTCCTCCAAAAATAGCTTGATTGTATAAGAGTCGAGGTTATTTTTGTTTACCCAGTGATCTTAGTCCTCAGCCTAATCCTAAAAAACTTCATATATGTTATGGGTTTTGTTCTAGGATTTGATAAATTCATTATCATATGTAATGGTTTACTATAAATGTTGTTTGAATTTCATCCCAAAGATGTCTGCAAACAAGAATTTAGAATTGGGTGAGTACACGATGTTCTTACAACATCTAGGGGAGATTTGTAGGTTTCTAATGAGATATGAACATGGAAATATTTCTATCTTGGAATCAAATTCGTGTATTTATGATGACCTAAGGTATATCAATTTAGTGGTGATCTCCACCTATCCATCTTTAGGATCATCATCACTACTAAAAAACTATATATATTTAATAGTATTGAATATATCATTGTAATGCTTGTATCTCATGATCTCCTATAGGAATGTGGTGTCTTAAAATTTTGGATCTAGTTTAGGTTTCAAAGTAGAGATGACCATGGATAAATCACTCCCTTCCCATGTGTAAAATATTTTAGGAGCATATTTTGGGCTCTGGATGGAAATCAAGTCAGATAACTTGGAATAATTTAGATGCATAAAAGATAGATAATGGTTCTTAGTCTAGATGGGACCTTATAGATATATTTTATATTTTTATATTCATGGATATGTTAAGCTCACATTATGTGAATTAAACTTTTATTTCATGGCATGAGCCCAAGATTAGTCATTTCTTAATTTGGCATTTATTTGAAAATTTCAAAACATGCCCTATTTAGGTTGGTCAGTAGTGATGGGACCCTTATAGCTATTAGATCATGATATCCCCACTGAGCTAAAAAAACTTGGGATCATGATATTAACATTCCTATTTTATTATTCATGTCACTTTTATCATCCTTTAAGTTGGTCACATGTCGATTAGAGAGTGTTGAGCCCATTTAGTACTACATTGACTAGGTACAGTGAGGGTTCTTTGTTTTGACAATTGTGTATGTACATATTAGCCAATTGAGTGTATAGAAGTAAACATGGTGTTATGTGATTAAGTAGAGGTTTATATGTGACTTTATATCTTTTTGGGATCCTTTTGGGACCATCTTCAACCTAGGTGTCAAGAAACACATGGTGTTTCCTCATTAGTTCAAGCCTCCCAAGGATCTAAAAGATCTACCACCTGTAAGTGTTAGGAAATACATAATGCATCCTCATTGGTTTAGGAATGTTAAGGATTTGATAACTCTAACACATATGTGTGTCACAAGATATGTGGTTTATTACAAGGTAAAGTGAATTTAATCAACAAATCAATCTTAGATTGAAGAAGATAAATCAAACTAGCCCTTCCACTTGTTGGTACATTTATAAAATTGGGGTCATGACCAATATGGATATGTTAGACCTAACTAAGTGGTATCTTAACACACAATATCATAAGAGAGGGTTCCAAATCTTCTATTAAATCAATACCACATAATAATCCTAGCTAGGTCATATGTTTATGATGTTATAAATTTGACAATGGAGGGGAGGTTAGATTAAGTGTTAGTCTCAAAAGAAATCAAATTGATAAAATCACACTAATAAGGCATAACACTTCCATGCCTAGATCACATGGGGCTCTTGGTGAACAAAAAAAAATGATAATGCTCAACTAAAATGTAAAGAAACATACCTTCCTTACCTTTCTTTAATGCTCCAAATGATGTGTTTATTGGGTTTCTTGGATTATGCTCAAGAAGTCTGTTAAGCACGGGATATACTAAGAGGGGGCTGAATAAGTATATCATATATCTTATAAAACTTTACTTTAACCAAATTCCACTTAATCAAACATTCAATATATGCAATAAAACTCAAACAATAAACACCACACAAGATAGAGAGAGACACCAGATATAATGTGGAAACCCAATATGGGAAAAACCATGGAGAACAATCTCAATTAAATGAATGAGCACAAACCCAAACAATATTCACAAGCCAAGCTTGTAGGAGCACCATAACCCTTTGCCGAGCACCAACCTAGCTACTATTCATGAGCACCAACCCATAGGAGCACCACACCCCTTTGCTGAACACTAACCTAGCTATTATTCATGAGCATCAACCCACAGGATTGCTACACCCCTTTGTCGAGCACTAACCCAGAAATAATTTGTGAGCACCAACCCATAGGAGCACCAACCCCTTTGTGTATACCACACACCTATCTTTCAATATTGCTATCTCAACAAATGATAGACCAATACAACATCTCTTTCCTCTCTTTCACCTTTTCTCTTCTAAGCTAGATATAACAAATACAAATCATATTCATCTCTCACAATTTCTCTTCTAAGATAGATATTACAATATCAAATCAACCTCTATCTTCCATATTACAAATGGCTTCTCAAACCTTTATTTATAGATTTCCAAATGACCTTTGGCCTTCCCCCTTTGTGACCCTTCAATCCTCATGGAAAATGGTGCCAAAATTATATGACCCTTCATATTCTTGCCTTTGAAAATTCATGTGGTGACCCTTCATGACCAAAAATTTCCTTCCCACTTTTGTCCTTATCTTTGGTGACTTTTCATATTCCTCAAAGTGTCCCTTCATGAGAAATTACACCCTTACTCTTTTGTCTTCACTTGGTGACTCTTGGTATTCCCCAAGATGACTCTTCATGGGAAAATACATCCCATCCTTCTTTTATCTTTATCCCATGGCTCTTTGACTTCTCCATGGGCCCTTCTTTTGTCTCATATGCAACTAAAAATATATTCATTAATATTAAATAAATATTGACTCACATTAGCCAAGATAAACAACATTAAATGTAATGGGGCCTTTATCACCAATAATGCTAGACCTTTGACATCAGTGACAATATTTCCAACAATCTCCCCCTTTGTCATTGATGGCAACCTCAATCCTGAAATTGCCACATCATGTCACCTGCACATACTGTCATCTAAAAATAGACAATAACTCCCGCTTATTGTAGCAACTTGTACTTGTTCCATGTACCTATTTTATGCACCTGTACCTATCCCTATTATTTTCCCCCTTTGACATCAATGGAAAAGGGCCTACCTAGAGATAACACTTAGCTCCCCCTCATTTGATGTTGAGCATCAATGGTGGGAAGTAATAGAAATTACTGCCAACTCCTCTCACCAATCTTTGAATGTATCCTTTGATCGTGCCTTTGAGAAGATATCTGAAAATACATATATATTATTCCCTATCCTTTGAGCATCTGCAATCAACTCATTTGAATCTTTTCTTCTAATCTCATAACCTTCTTTATGAAACTTTAATGTGTATCCTTGATCACATATTTGACTAACACTCAACAGATTATGCTTAAGACCTTTTACATATAAAACATTCTTAGTCTTAGTTATACCATAATCCAAACTCAAAGTACCTTTTCTAGCTATCTTGGTAGTGGTTTTATCTTCAAAATTTACTATGCCACTATTGATCTTCTTTACTCTTATCTCCAGTCATTTGCCTCGAACATCTGCTATCAACAAACCATGGCTGATCTTTATTTCTTACATGCAGGGTTGTCTGAACCATCATAAAATCTTCATGTTGTTTCTTTTGCCATGAACATGTCTGAACCTTCTCCCTGATGAATGGATCTTTGAAACTCTGATCCTTCTTCATTGAATCTACATAAGTATTCTTTTCCTTATTTCTAAAACTGTTAGCACTTTTTCAACATTCTAATTTCTTATGACCATAATCATTTGAAACATTGCATAGGCGAGAATCGTTCTAATAGCCTCAAACCATAATACTGATGTAAAATTTTCTTTAAAAATCTATTCCCTCAAAAGCTATACAAATTAATTTGTCAACTCACCTTCTTGTCATGTAACATATCCAAGACCCAATAGCATCGACCATGCTTCAATTTTTCTTAAAAGTGTCTCCTTGAAGCCTAGAAGAGACACCCCACACAATAGAGTTCTAGAAATAAATCTCAGGAGATACCCACATCTCCTCTATTTCTTCCTTGATCTTCTTGTGTCTTTCTTTTAGAATCTGTTTAAGCATGTCTAACCTTTTTGACTTACTAACCTTACCATTTATGATGTTTTTATTTTTCTCAACTTTTGCAACTATCTTATCTTGACAAATCTCATGCTCAAATGTAACAAGAGATTCTGCACAATCCTTCTTATCCCATTCTTTATCTACTATATCAAGTAATTCATTTTCACTTTTAAACTCAACTTGATCAACCTTTACTATTTTAGGTCTCCAAACCTTAATTTGACTCTTCTCATATCTTTTAGGGTCTATGTAACCTTTGACATACTTTGAAGATCTTTTTACTTGTTTTGGACATAATTTAGCAATATGGCCAACCTTATGACAACAAAAGCAAACAATATTTCTCATACCTTTTTCTTGAATGTGACTAAGATCTCCCTTTGATTGATTTCTTCTCCTCATATAGTCTCTTGCCCTATGACCAACATGATGACAAATAAAATAATGGCCATGAAAATAATTTGAAAACTTTAAAGCATTGGGCTACCTGATTGGCTTCTTTGATTTGCCTTCAAAACCTACATCCTTCTTTCCTTGGACTGGTATTTCATGATCTTTTTCAACCTTGATTATAAGCTTCTCATGATTATCCTTTAAAGAACCTAACTCAACCTTCAACTGATTACACTCTTTTTTTTTTATGTTAACATTTAATTTGCAACCTCTAACTGATTCTTAAGATCTTGAATAAATATCTTATTTTCTTTTACTTCTATATCCAACTTAGAATCCAAGATACACACCTTTTCCTTAAGAGCCTCAACCATAGATTTCAACTCTTGATTCTCCTTCTTTAGCTGCTTGGCCATCTTATGCTTTTCTTTGATCTACCTTCAAGATGTTAAACCCTTTCTAAAGGAACCTGCTCTGATACCAATTGTTAAGCACATGATATATTGAGAGGGAGGTGAGTCAGTATATCATATATCTTATAAAACTTTCCCTTAACTAAATTTCACTTAATCAAACATTCAAGATATGCAATAAAACTCAAACAATAAACACCACACAAGATAGAGAGAGACACCAGATATAATGTGGAAACCCAATGTGGGAAAAATAATGGAGAACAATCTTAAGTAAATGAATGAACACAAACCCAAACAATATTCACAAGCCAATCTTGCAGGAGCACCAAACCCTTTTTTGAGCACCAACCCACAGGAGTACCAACCCCTTTGTGTATAATACACACCTATCTCTCAATGTTGTTATCTTAACAAATGATAGATCAATACAACATCTCTTTCCTCTCTCTCACCTTTGCTCTTCTAAGCTAGATATAATAAATACAAATCATATTCATCTCTCACAATTTCTCTTCTAAGCTAGATATTACAATATCAAATCAACCTCTATCTTTCATATTACAAATGGCTTCTCAAGCCTTTATTTATAGCTTTCCAAATGAACTTTGGCCTTCCCCCTTTGTGACCCTTCAATCCTCATGGAAAATGGTGCCAAACTTGTATGACCCTTCATATTCTTGCCTTTGAAAAGTCATGTGGTGACCCTTCATGACCAAAAATGTCCTTCCCACTTTTATCCTTATCTTTGGTGACTTTTCATCTTCCTCAAAGTGTCCCTTCATGAGAAATTGTGCCCTTACTCTTTTGTCTTCACTTGGTGACTCTTGGTATTCCCCAAGATGACTCTTCATGGGAAAATGTGTCCCATCCTTATTTTGTCTTTATCTTGTGGCTCTTTGACTTCTCCATGGGCCCTTCTTTTGTCTCATATGGAACCAAAAATATATTCATTAATATTAAATAAATATTAACTCACATTAGCCAAGATAAACAACATTAAATGCAATGGGGCCTTTATCACCAATAATGCTAGACCTTTGACATCAATGACAATATTTCCAACAAAGTCTTCATCAATAGGGTTTTGATATTTCCATCTCCTCTTACTACCATGATTTTCTTGGATTTGGATTTATGTTTCTTGATAAATCAAATCATTTTCTATTAACACTATTCATTTGCTTGATAAATCAAATCTTGAATTATAGCTTTACTATGTTCCAAGCTCTCTAAATGAAAAGCTCTAGGCTTAATTTTATAAGCTTTAAAATCAACTTGGAATGAGTTAAATACTAACCTAGTTTTTAATAATTAGCACTAGTAGGGTTAAAATATGTCAAATGGTCATGATTAGCATGGAATAAGCATGGGTGGGATATTTTGCATTTTGGACAACTCACAAAAGCTAAAGATGAAAACCTAGGATATTCATTGATATTTGAATTTTCTTTTTGATAATTCATTTAATTTCTCATGGATGAATTCAATTAAGATTTGATTAGGATTTGAATGTTAATTAATACCTTTTAGTCATTTAAACATTTGTGCAAGATTTGATTTAATTGATTGGTCATTTTCTTTATTTAATTATTTTTTGGGACATATTGATTTAATTTCATGTGATGACACCAAATTCAATATTTTTATAAATTCTTAGGCTATATATTCAATGGTTGGTAATAATTGGTCTAAATTCAAGTAAACCATTGGTGGCCAATTTTATATGTCTATAGTTTGCCCCTATTTGGGAATATGTTCAAAACCATAGGCATAATAATGTCTTCTCAAATAATGGAAAAAAAAATGTATGCCTACAAGAATACGATGGTTGAAGAAAAGAAAAAAAAAGCTCTAAAGAAATGTTTAGGAAACCTATAATTATTCCCCCTCAAGGGAGTGGATGTCACATTTTTGGATGAATGGTCCCTTGAAAATAAGAAATAAAAAAGGTAGAATTAACCCATGGTTGAGATTAATCCAAATGATAAAATGCTTGCATGCATTGATTTATTAAGAAAAGAAGTACTAATTTTCTCAAAGGTGGTTATAATTAGTAAAAAAATTCAAAATAATGATTTTCCCAAAGATGGTTATAAGTATTAGGATGACCTAGATTGAATAAATATGTTTGATTGATTATGCCCCAGTAAGGTAAATTAGCAAGCATAAATCAAAGATATAACATGTTGCATAGATTAAAAATGAGTGGACACAAATGTAGATGCATTAGTCTAATGATTGAAGAAACCACAAATAACCAAGCACATAAAGATGCAAAAAGTGATGAAAGAGATGAATAAAAGAATAAGAATTAATCAATGGAAATGATTTAGTTGTACCTATCAATGAGGAGATGATCATCCTGATTAACATGGATATAGCTAGAATGGTTAATGTGTTGATTTGATCAAGATGGGTGGGAGGCTTTGCCAATGTTACCGAGGATATGCTTCACTATTTTTTCATTGCTTATAAGACTTCCTAAGCTAATTTTTATTTTAGCACCAGATGTTATGCCTCATGATATAAAACACCATGAGAACTTGGCCAAAATGTGCATAAGGACTGACTCTTGATCCAATACTCAAAGGAAAATAATTCCCCAATGATAAAAACCATTATGATAATGTTGAAATATTAATATGGATTGAATAAAGAATAATATGCAAGGAATCACCTAATAAACACATATAAACTGAGTCAAGGCAATAGTGTTGAAAGCAAACAAATAGGCAAGCAAACAAATAAACAGGAAAGCAAGTAAACAAACAAACAAAAATCCTGAAAATAAAATCAATAGAAAGTATCCTTCAATGGATTTTAACTAGTAGGGTAGATCAAGGATAAATAACTAGGCTTAGATAGGACAAATGTTTTAGATTTTGAATGTTTTTGGCAATTTGGAGTATCTCAACTCAATCGAGAATGATAAGATACTAAATGGTCCAAGCTCAAAAATTGGTGAGATTATGGATAAATTTAATGGATGATCATAAAATAGTGAGATAATAATGGTAAAGGGGGATTGAGTTGACCTCAACATGAATTGAGAACAACCCACATAGTCCCAAAATGGCCCTATGTCATAGTAGTAACACCTTTCAATGGAGGAATTTGACTTGTGTAGCAACCAATTCAAACAAAACAAATACAATTATCATAGTGACACAGTATGACATAGGAATGGCTATTTGGTATATTAAGGCACAATAAACAAATGTTGCCCCTAATTTTCCCATAGGTGGTTATAAATAAGATATAATAGATTAGATCAATGATACTAATTTTCCCATAGGTAATTATAATTTGAATCAAGATTGGTGAGACACTAATTTGCCCTTATAGGTAGATATAATCAGGCTCATATAAACAAACTTGATTAGAAGGGAACAATAAATGAAGGATACAACTACCAAACTTATTTCATACTATTCCAAAGTATTTCCTTTATCTAAAATGCTTGAAACAACTACTGAAACTGATTTGATTCTTCATGCTAAACACATGAAACCAATAAATTAACTAAGGTCAAATGGGCTAGGTGGGGAGTGATCAAAACATGTTTTTGGTGGACAGATTGGAATGGTAATATGGATAAGTGATAGGCTAATAAAATTATAGGATGATAGGACTGATAAGAGGGTTGCCTCTAGGTAATGAGGCAAATGGTCAAGGTATGTGACAATGGTAAAAGGAATGGTAAATGAAAACATCATAGTACATGTGTTTTTCTAGTTAGGTTTAGATGTTGGTTTTGGATGTGTTTGGCCTGGGTATGGTTGGTTGGGTTTAGATGTGTTCATCTTGGGTATGGTTTATTGGGTTTGGATGTGTTTGGACTAGGTATAGTTTATGGTGTTTGGATGTGTTTAGCCTGGGTATGGTTTTTGGTGTTCTTGCTAATTTGGAGATGCATGTCATAATCAACAAATGATACAACAAAAATAGACAATCATGTAAATTTATATTACACACCTCATATAAATATCTTCTTTGTCAATAATTGGTTATATATTTAGATTCCAAGAATTTTTTTGTGATCTTCATTGGCCATTGATTATGATTCCTTCAAACATCAAGCCAAGGTATTTGTGTAGCCTGTACAAAGGAAAGTATGGACAAGGATGGATAAGTGTTGGATGATATGTTTGATTGGTAAATGGAATGGTGGAGGATAATGGAATGGATGATGGCTGGGAAATAAATTAATATCAAGATTTTTAAGCACACACAATGTTGTTGATTCCAAATGTGACATAATTTAGATGTGGTGGGGTCAAAGACTTCTAAATATGCTCTTGATAAGACCACCATATTTTTTTTTATTTGATTCTAAGAGTAAATACCATATAATTAGGTTATATATTGGAATCTATTTTGATTTTATCTTCATCAAATAGTGAAGAAATTGTGTGCTCATCTATTGGCACCTTAAAGAGGTTTCTACCAATGAAGTTGTCCCAATTGTCCCATAGTGCCTCTAACAAGGTTACACTAAGGAACATTGAATTTTGAATTTGATTATCTTTTATAAACTCTAAAAATGTTTCACTATAAGATGTTGAGTTTTAAATTTAATTGTCCCCTAGCACCTTTAAAAAGGTTTCACTAGGATATTGTTCTTCTTCTACATGAATGTGGTCTTAGCCTCCTTGATATTAAACTAATATGTCATTGTAGATGTAGTTCAAAAAGGTGTGATTCTATCAATCTCAATTGACACTTGTGGGAGGTGGAATGTTAATGATATGGTTATGTTGATTGGTGATAATGACATGTGAAATGGTAATGGAATGGGGTGAGGCAGCACAATCTTCATAGAAGATACTAGGAAAACTTGTGATGATGTTGAAGTAATCATCCTCAAAAACCATAAAAGGATAAAAAATGTATTCAAATTTATATTTAAGGCATGTATAACCAATATTATAATAGTCATGAACATATTCTAATTCTAAATATGATTCTAACTCAATGGACTCTGAATCCAATGTCAAGACTGATGTTGATTTTGATTCTGATGTTAAATCTAATTTTGGTTCAATAATAAAACCTAACTCTAAGTTTGATTCTTCATCTAATGTGGATATTTTTTTTAAAAAAAATTAATGCTTGGTATTGGATAAGTAATGGCTTATGATGACATGGTGGGATCCTCAATAATAGGCTTTGCTAAGAAATACTACACAGAGACTGGTTTCTCAAAGTGAGACTCCTAAAATATGGGAAATAGGTTAAGAGATAACTCCTTAGATACTATATTATCAAATGGAGGTCTTGAAAAATAGGCATATGGTTCAAGTAATGATTTTCCCAAAGGTAGTTTTAATCATTAAAAATTGATTTAACAAATACTGACTCATTACAGTGAGACTCCTTGAGAACAAGAATATGATTGGAAGGTGATTCATCATAGGTTGATTTATCATAAATAGTTTGTTTAACAAAAACATTTTTGATTGTCTGGTTTACTTGGTTTTAGTTTACAATCAATTGTAAAATTCTAGTTTTGAATACAACTTAATCCTCGAATGGTTGGTTTGGTTAAGGTATTGATTAGCTCGATTGGGATACTAATTAGATTGGTTTGGGTATTGATTGGCTCCACTAGGGTATTTATTGGATTGGTTGAGGTTTTGATTATATTATTTGGGGTTTTGATTATATTTTTTGGGGTTATGATTAGATTTATTAGGGTTATGATTAGGTTGGTTGGGGGTTTGATTGGATTGGTTGGGGTTGTGATTGGATTGACTGGATAGGTATTGATTGGATCAGTTGGGGTTTTGATTGTATTGTCTAGGGTTTTATAAAGTGGGTAATTATTTTTGTTAGATGAGGAATGGTTTATATTTAGATAATGGTAGGGTTTTTAGGAGTGTGATTTCTCACATGATCCAAAGGATGAAGTCTTGAAATGGTAGTGATAGGTAATTATGAAGCTTGATTTATTACACAAGCCAAAGGAAGAGGTCATATAATGATAAGGATAGGGAATTATAGATCTTGATTTATTTCATAATCCAAAGGATGAGGTCCTAGAATGGTAATGGTTTGGCATTATGGACCTTGATTGTTAGCACAATCCAAAGGATGAGGTCCTAATATGGTAATGGTATTCCTTGGATGTTGTGGAGTTAGGTAGCTCACACATTATAAAAAGGGTTAATGATATAGGTGGGGGAATGAGTACCATGATTTTCATGAGTATAATTCCATAACTGGCCACAAGAAGGTATCATCAAATATAATGCTTGGCTTTATCCCATCGATGGGATATTATAAGCAGGGTATGGATCCATCTCACAAACAACATCATCCTAGTATGGGTATTCACCCAAGACCTCCTTATAAACCATATCATCTCAATTGGTAACTTGATTTGGATTATAAATAGGTGTTTTACTTTGTTCCTCAAATAGGTCATCATTGTAATCAATTGGTGCAACCATTCTATCATAAATTAGATTATACATGACTCCACCATAAGTGTAGTTAGACATATCTACATCAATGATGAAATATTTGAAATAAAAAGATATTAGAGTTACACAAACTCTAAAAATTCATTTCCAAAGGACAAAATTTTCAAACTTGGTCTAATGTGGTCAAAAGGGTGGATTTGTATCTCCAAACAATGGTCTAAAAATGGATTTGTATCTCCAAAATGGTCTATGATAAAACTTGGAATAAAATAGTCTAACATCAAATGTCATACACACAAAAGTTCAAGTATCTAAATAAAAACTAGCATGTCAAACTTTATGTCCAAAGTGTTCCAAACAGGTCTAAACTAGGAAAGGAAAATGTTGTTAGGTCTTTTGTCCAAATGTAGAGTCAAAATATAGGTTCAAATAGGTTGTGATAGGACTTTTGGATACATGAGACATAAAAAGATATACTTTAAACAAAAATGATGATGATATTTCAATCTAATAAGATTGAAACACTTTGACATAACCCTGACACATGGAATCAAACATAAACATGATCAATTGGTATAAGGCACAAGGTAAAAGGCACTTGGAGAAAGGTTGTGTTCTCCAAAATAAAGACATAAATAATGATGAGGATAGTCTCTATGAAAAAACAAACAATAGTTTTCAAATTTGGGTAATCAATTAACCTAAGTTATGCAACCCAAAAGAGCAATATCTATGTATCATCCCTTATGAAATGAGGTCTAAATAAAAATAAGTCAATGTTTTAATCTGAACTTGTAAAAGTTAATTAAAAACTCAAATGTTGAAAACCTAGGCTCTGATGGACCAAACAAGCTAGATAAATTTTAATAGCATGACTGTGATAAACAAATATCCAACAAGGCTCAAATGATTAGTTTTTAAATAATAATAATTAGGACATAAGACAAGACAAGTCTTTTGAAAATAATTTGGGCAGCGTAATGGCATTAACACTCCCAAAAGATGTGATCAATAGTTATGTTTCAAATACTTCTAAGGCACAAAATTGATAATGATTTGGGCAACATAACTGTACCAATTACAAATAAGTGGTACACACTTAAACAAGTTTTACAAAAGTCTAAGAATGATGTGTGTGACAAAAATGACTATCATAATGCCTCCTTAAACAAAGGAGTGATGTATAAACAAACTTGATTGGATGTGGTTTAAACAAAAAAATAATTTCTAGTCTCAAAACACAAAGAAATATAAAATAAATAACTAAAATACAACTAATTATAATCAGCCTAAATCTTATCAAGGTGTGGTAATGTGGTGTTGACTTAAACCTATAATTTTTTGACCATCTAGATTGATCCCATGTGTACAAACTTTCATGTATTCACATAAGATAAGTAGTACATAAATTGATTCCATGTCAATTGGCCTATTGTGAAAAGGTCTTGTCCTTTTCACAACCACTGCATTTGTTAATTACTCAATGTATTGCAATGTCGAGATTGATCATACATTTTAGGCTTAGCTTACCACTAACAGAGATGGTTTAATAGCTCAAACCACCATCATAGTAGGTTTATCCCAATTTTTATACCCCCTATAAATAGGGGTTAAAACACTACTAGTATACGAAACCCCAAGTCAATGCTTCCCTAAATAACTCATGAGAGTCAAGGATACCCCCTTCACAAGCCAAGATTCATGAACATAAAACACAAGTATAAAGACTGTAGGATTGTTTTTAGATCACCCAATACTATGTAAGTTTGGGGAGAGCCTAGGCAACTTTATTTATATGCCTTGGACTAGGCACCAAATTCAATGGAAAGGCACTTTTGATCCCAAAAGTTCCCTATAGGGGATGGGGGGAGAGAATACACATACTATCCATTTTAAGAAATAAACAATCAAAAAACAAGCATGGCATAAAATTAAACATGCTTAAAATCATGAAAACTACATGATGTTAAGTTCATTTTAAGGCACCAAAAATGAAATTTTTTGTGAATTTTGGCCCCTTGGAATTAATGGAAACTTGATAAAACATTGAAAAATATCTAAGGCATAAAAAATTAACTAAGTTCTTTTTAAATACCCAAAAGATGATGTGAGCAAGATTGACCCATGTTCATATTTGATTAGGTTAATTTTTATGCACCAATTGAAATGTTTTGATTAGGTTCATATTCCCTTGGAATATTGAGAAATTAAAAAGAACTTTCACAAACACAAACTAAGAAAAAACACAACCATTTTCATTTTAACCACTTAAGTCCGAATGTTCAAGTTTATCCTAATTCATTTTTAAACACCAAAATAAAATGTTAGAAACCATTTAAGGTTACAAATTTGTATTCAATGTATAACTTATCCCTATAAAAATAATAGAGTATCCCCTGCTTAAAATCCCTTTTGATTATTATAAAATGATGTTTAAATTTGAGCTCTCAGGTTTGGATTTAATTTCACATAATGACCATTGATGATCATAAATGACCACCGATGGTTTTAAAGTAACCATGATGGATGGTTAGTATGTAACTACCACTACTCAAGCAGATTCACCACTGATGAATAAATACCATCAATGATGACATGTGAATCTAAAGGCAAAACCACAAAAGGTAAACACATTAGGTTAGTCTTGGTTAATTCAAAGATCAAGAAAACCTGCAAGGTAAACTTAAGTCTAGTGACTTAAAAGCCTTTGAAACTAATAAATCAAGGATCTAATTAGAAAAAACAATCAAAATGAAAGTTTTAATGATATTTCTAACTTGTAGTCCAATCATCAATTGTTACAGAGAATCATTGGAGGTTGGGCATAACCATGGGTGGTTTAGGCCAAACCATCATCGATTATACCTAATCATCATCGGTCTCTATGTAGATCAGAGAGATAAAAAATAAAAATTTAGCTAAAACAAGGTTATAAATGCAATTTTAGTGAGTTTCAAGCATCCACTTCTCTATTTAATACCTACATATTGATCTCCTTTCTATGTGGGATGCATTGGGTCTCACTAGGTGTGTCAATTGTGATGATAGGAATTTGATGATGGAGGGGAGGTTAGATCAAGTGTTAGTCTGAAAATGAAATCAAATTGACAAATACACACTAACAAAGCATAAAACCTCCATGCCTAGACATAGGGGGAGCTTGGTAAACAATAAAAAAATGACAAATCTAAACTAGAATCTAAAGAAACATACATTCCTTGAATGATCCAAATGATGTGTTCATTGGATTTCTTGGATTGTGCTCAAGAATTCTTCATCAATAGGGTTTATCTATTTTCA
This sequence comes from Torreya grandis, assembly GCA_037957365.1. NCBI lineage: Eukaryota > Viridiplantae > Streptophyta > Pinopsida > Cupressales > Taxaceae > Torreya > Torreya grandis. The sequence continues at coordinate 36,112 of JARHVA010001554.1, forward strand.
TATCCTCTTAGCACCATGCTTGGATTTGCTTTGTATTGATGTTTCTTGAAAATTTCTTGGCTTGGCTTGATTATGGCACTATAACACTATGCATTTTCTTGATAAATTAAATCCTACATTATAACTTTACTATGTTCCAAGCTCTATAAATGAAGAGATCTAGGCTTGCTTTTATAGGCTTTGAAATCAACTTGGAATGAGTTAAATCCTAACCTAGGTTTTATTATTTAACACTATTAGGGTTAAAAGGTGTCAAATGGTCATGATTATCATGAAATAAGTATGGGTGGGATATTTTTCATTTTGGACAACTTACAAAAGCTAATGATAAAAACCTAGGATATTCATTGATTTTTGAATTTGATTTTTGACAATTCATTTAATTATTCATGGATGAAATCAATTAGGATTTGATTAGGATTTTCAAGTTAAATAATCCCTTTAGGCATTTGAAATTTTTTGAAATATTTAATTTAATTAATTTATTTGTTTGTTTTATTTAATTGATTTTTGGTACAAATTGATTTAATTTCATGTGTTGAATCCAAATTTGAGATGTTTAGAAATTCTTAGGCTAGATATTTAATGGTTGGAAATAATTCATCTAAATTTGAATAAAAAGCCATTGGTGGCCAATTTTAGATGTCTATAATGTTTTTTATCAAATTAAATATAATATAGTTCTCACCAAAGCATGTGACACAAATGAGGATAATAAACATAAAAGTAAACATGCAAATAAGAACTCTATACAAGTCAATGTAGAGGTAATCCTAATGCATGGAGCAAGAAACATATTCATAATATAACACATTCAAATATATATACTAATAAAGAGGAGAAATAGTTAGGAATACTTACCTTGAAAATGAACCCATCAAGCCTCAATCTCTCCCTTGATTCTTTGCAAGAGGTTATTGTGGTTTGTAAGGATAAATAAGATAAGTTAGCTCTAGGTTACATAAATTATCTTATGCATCCAAAAGAATTTTCCCACAAGATATATTCTTCTCTCCAAAGTATGAAACCCTAAGCAATGGCTCCTCAAGTAGAATGGTGGATAAGCAGATGCAAAAATAAGTGATTGTCTATATCTCTATAGGTAAAATGGAAAAAAAATTATGTTTATATTTCTATATCTAACCCTAAAGCCTTATGAAGTTTTAGCTAACAAGGTCATACCAATAAACCCTATTATAAACAAAATTATTTAGGTATGAACTAAATTATCCTAGCCTAACTTAGTCTTGTAACATGCTCAACTCTCAGAATAGATTCAACCCAATCGACTGTGTGTGGATGGTAAAACAAAGTTTTGGCTTAGGTAGGGGCTAAAAATAGGTAGTATAAGTATAAGTTGACATTTATACATGGACATATAATTTATTAAACTTTAATGTATATATAAAATTTATAATTTTAGGATGTTTGAAGGTTGTTTCAAACCTCTAGGAGCTATAATGCAAATTTTAGCTTTTAGAGGGTCTTATTAGATTTTAGACTTAGCCATATTTTAGGGTTCTCAGATTTTAGAATTAGCCATATTTTAGGGTTATAGGATTTTATAATTAGTTATATTTCAATATTTTATCATTTTATCAAGGAATCATAGGAGGTAAATATATATGCACTTTAAACAATTTAGATTAATGGTAGGAATGATATAAAGCTATAAAAATCTTATGAAGCACCAATGGTCTACCCACCCCTTTCCTAGTGCACCCTTTGAGGCATGCACTCAAAGAGATTGAAACTCAATAGGCTCCTCAAAGATAAAAAGTGTTAGTAAGTGGTAAAGTTAATAAAAATATTATGTGTATGCATATGCCCCACTTGAAACTCATCATGTGTCATGTGAGTGTAACATGGGATGGTGCTTTGATAAATAACATGGAAAAACATGAAAATGAATTAAATAAAAATTAAATACTGAAATTAATTCTAAAATTAAATGAAAGAACTAAAAATATCATATACATACCTTAACTCACCTTTCTATTGAATGGTTGCATGAAAATTTTCTAGTCTTGATTGTGGAGGTTGAAATAACTATATTTAATAAACCCTAAAGATATAAAAATAACAATATAAATATTATTAATGTATGTAGTATTGTTAAAGTATAAATTAATAAATCTTAAAACTAATTAAATTAGTTATAAAAATTGGCAAACTAGGATTGTTAAGGCTAGGTTAGAAATAAAAGATAAAGAGTGTAAATGACAAATTGATGGAAAATTATTGTAGAACATAGTAAATCACATTAGGAAGCATGTAAGACATAAATGAAAAATGAAATATCAATGCAATAAAATTCTAACAAAGATATTTAAGTAAGTGAAATATAACCTTATGTAAGATAAGCCTCTTGAATCAAATATAAAAAAACCTCAATGATTGAAAATGAAATCTAAGTCAAGATGTAAAGTAAACATGTCGTGTCATACATGAATGAAAATTTGTAAGTATGTCAAATTTCCTATGTAAGATAAGTGAAATCCAAAAAAATTCACACAAGATCATGATAGATAGATGAATCCAAAGCTCTAAAGGCTGACAACTCAAACTTAGTGCTTGTTTTAAGATACAATGTAAGAAATCACAACTAACTAATGACATAACTAGGATGAAAATGAGATTTTGTCATAATAAAATGGTTTAAATGCATTTGTGAGGAAAACTTGGTCTTATCCAAGGTATTACAATGTAACTCACAAACATGAACCAAGAGGTATAATAATGAAAATGCGATCAAGGATGTGATCATCTAAAATCAATATCAAATAAGGTAAATATAAGGAAAATGTGATGTAAATAAGTAATGTGAGGTAAAAAATGGGTGATGTGAACATACTTAGTAACAATGAGACATACTATTCAAGAGAGAAAGACTATAAATTGTCAACAATAAGGACTTAGGACATTTTAACTAATGAACAGAAAGTCTGGGATAAAAATTGAAGTACATAGATCAACCCATGAATATTATATGCATGAAAAGTAACATGGACCTACCTTCTCATAGTGTTTTCCTTGTTTTTCATGGGTCCTTATAGAGCCATCAGTCTACTATGAATATTGGGTACTTATGTGAGAAATTTGGTGGAACTAGTAGTATATGATATAATTAGAACTCATACCCTAGTCTACTAGCCTATCACCTCCCAATGGATATCAGATATATCATGAGGCTAACTATGGAGTTTGAGTTTTGAATAGGATAATATATGTGCCAAATATAGGTCACATCTTTTGGTGTAATCTAGATTTTAAGCTTTTTTTTTCCTTTTATTTTATTTTTTGGATTTTAACTTTTTTGTTTTTCTTATTCCTCCTCCATACAGATTCAAATAATAAAACATGAGTGAAATAGGTGGAAAACATGAGTGATCTTACACTTGGTCACTAGAGAAAAAGACATAAAGACCAAAGTGTTTAAATACTCCTAGATTTACCCACAAGTAAGTGTGTAATCTCAAAATTAACTTATGTGTGCCTCAAATGAAAGGAAGTAAGGGAATGATGGGGATCATGAGAGTTCCATCCATGTAATAAGTGATACAATAATTAATATGCCTGTATATGATCATGAGGAGGTAACATAGTGCTATGAAAGTGATGAGGATATGTTATGATATTCATGTCATTAAGAAGCCATATTAACCTACAAGGAATATAACATGATTACTAATAAAAGTAGTAGTCATCCCAAAAGAGGGGGAAAGTGAATAAGGGTCAAATAATCATAAATTTACTAAGGAAAAGAATGACATAAAAATATAACTATGAAATATATATCTAAGAACCAAAATGGAAATAAATGCCAAATGTAATGTGTAATAAAACCAAAGAACCCAAAGGAAATATTGGTGCTGGCAAAGTGTGTTTTTGAGGAATACCTAATCCTGTACAAGGTATTACAATGCAAGTCACAAACTGTAAAGTGAAAAAAAATACACAAAAAATAAATAATCATGTTAAAAACATAACAATCAAAATTTATGGTAACATCTATATCAAAGATGAACATGTTAAATCTAAGCTTATGTGTCTTGGAATGTTTCTTGAAGTTGACTTTATTTGTTATTATGTATTTTATAGGGAGAGTGGTAATTATAGGATGTCCCAAAGGGTAAGTGTATGTAGGGATGGGCATAGAAATATGCCCCAATGTTTAAAGTTATATGTGGATGGGCATTTTAAGATTATCCAACATGTGATATGGAGTGAGTTAAAATTGAACCATTATAATGATTTGCATTATGTTGTCAGGTGAATTTGGAGATAGGTAAATGTGTTGGTTTATTATATTTTAAGGGTGTTAAAATTGAAATAGTATTTATAGGAGAGGTATGAAAAGGTATATAAGGAAAAGGAGGACCATGTATGGTCACTTTAGATTAAGAATTTGAAATACGTTCTCCTTTGGTTCATGTGACCTAAGAGGTTGAGGTTGGATGAATGCAGTAACCCATTTGAAGTTTTTAATATTATCTATTCTTTCCTTATTGGTATAGGAATAAGTATCAACTATGGTTTTGAAAAAATTAGTATATGAGGTGGAGGTATTAGTAAATTATTGTGATCATTAGGTAGGTGATGGTGATGTGATTGTAATTCTTTAGATTGGAGTTGTGAGGCTTAAAGATAGTCTTGATATCATTTTTTATAAGAGTATCAAGATTGAAATGTGGACCAAGAAAGGAAGAAAGAAGAAATCAATGAATATCATGACAAGTCTCATGATAATGACATATATTAGCATGTTGCCAACAAACCTATCAAGATTGTACCATTTTGGAGGAGGTTTGTAAGGATCAAAGATCATGGGTTTAGAGGGTGGTAGTTTCTTCATAAGTTCTTCTAGACTTAAGCGAGGGTGGCTTGGGTTAAAATTGGTTGAATTGGATGCTCTATTTGGATTTTTTGGAGGATTATATGAATAATTTTATGAGAAAATGATTGGAAAATTTCCATAGTAGTTTCTTGAGGTGGTTTAAATTGAGTCATAATTAAGTTTCTTCTATAGTTTTAGGAAAAAACATCCTAAATTTGTATTCAAGAGGAGATTTATTATGGTCCATTTTGTGAGCTAAATACTTACATCATTTGATGAAAGTGTGAGAAGATTCATAATGAAGTTACTTAGCATTGATGAAATGGCTAAGGTAATTTTCAAGAAGGTCATCATGTTATAATTCATTTACTAGAACATTGACTAAATCCTCTAGTTTTGAGATTGAGGGCTTATGAATTTGGTTTTACTATTCAAGTACATCACCAAAAAAGGTTTTGGCTAAGATCTTGGTGGTAGAAAAGGTGTTAGTTTGGATCCATTCCTTATATAGATTACCAAAATATTTAAGACAGATAGTGGTATCTTTAGTTACATCATATGTGATATTTGGAGAGATGTTTCTAATGTATATAGATGTAATGAATGTATCTAAAGGTTAATTTTGGATATGTTAAAGCATTTCATTATGCAAATGGGGTTGATGGATGAGATTCCCATTAACATCTCTAAGAAGAGGAGGGAGAAAATTTTGGTTTGTTTGAGACATGATGACTTAAGGTGGTTAACTAGCATTTATAAGATATAATAATACATTTTAATCATTTTGAAATGGTTAGTTTTTTTTATAACATTCATTTGTTTAATAATTTGGGAAATAATTTGAGTTATATAAATGAGAGAATTTTGATTACTAGTGGTAGGAGGTGGGATGTTAGAGTTGGTAGGAGGAGCATTCCCTATATTAGTAGTAGGGGATGGATTGTTGGGTGGAATATTCCCTACATTGGTAGTAGGAGGAAAAATAGGATTAATAACCTCAACTATATTACATTATGTAGTAATTGGTTTTGGATTAGGAAGACATGAAAGAATAAATTGAATAGTTTCATCTGAAGTAATAAAATAAGTGAGGTTCTGATCTAAATCCTTAATTATGTAATGTTCTTCACTAATTGGCTAAAAAGATGACATAATTATTAAATAATCCTAGGTATATAAAAATAGTAATAAATTTGTAAATTACTAAGTTAAATAGGTTGACTTAGTTTTATGGGAAAGATAAATAGAACAGTCTCTAAAAGACTAAGTCGAATAGGCTGAGTTTGTTTTGTGGATAAGATAAATAGAATAGTCTCTAAAAGACTAATTTAGATGGGTTGACTATGTTCTATGGATAAGACAAAATAGAACAGTCTCTAAAAGACTAAGCTAGATGGACTAATGATATTTTGTGGATAAGAAAAATAGAACAACCTCTAAAATACTAAGTTGGATGGGCCAAATGTGTTTTTTGGATAGTGAAAGGTGTGAAATGTTATTAATCTACATGATTTAGTTTTAAATGGTAGAGAAATTAAAATAAACACACACGTAAATAGGTAGACCTAGTCAATATAGTTAATGCACACAATACAAACCTTGTACTAATGCTAGCTAATACAAGTTTTATAATACAAAATATAATTGTCAAAGAACAATTATCAGTACTAAAATGGAAATGCTAATCTAAGTGGAAAAGTCTAAATGTTTTTAAATTATAGATTTTAAAAATAATGTGATAAGTCATTTGTCTTAAAAGGGAGCTAAAAGAGGCAAGCTAAAGTAGGTTTCAGGTTGTTACGGCTAAAAGGGCTTTATATTGGAAATGGTAGTGGCTTGGTATTGGGGCCTACCCCCTCACTTCACAATAGCAAAATGATAAGGGTGTGAGGTGATTTTCCAATATATTCCATCAACCACAAATTTATATTGGGCCAAAAAAATGAATTAGCTTCCCCCTTGGTGATGAAATATAAGTAGGTAGACCTTGGGCATAATTATTTCAATGTTTTTTGATATTTTATGATTTGGTAGTGTATGAAAAAGAAAATAAGTGTGAGTAATATGATAAATTAAACCTTTATATCTAGTCTATATGTGCTACTCTAATCAAGCAAGCATAAAAATGAAAAGTGAATTAATTATTAAAAAGATGAGTTCATTCCTTTTGATTGAATGGTATTGAGTCGATTGGGTCAACTAAGTATGTAAATAAAATAAAATACAATTGATTGGGTCGACTCTATTTTTTTAAAGATAAGCTTAAGAATCACATTCAAATAGGTTGACTATGTCTTTTAGGAAGAAAGCAAATATAGAACTAAATTATTCCAATCAACCTCTTTTACTATAGGGTTATAGTTTTATAGAACTAAAAACCATGAAAAATAAGACTAAAAATAAGAAAAAGAAATGACTAGCTTGGTTAGAATGAAATTGATAGATTAAGATATTTTAATAATTTTTTTGAATGTGTTAATTTTTTTATTTACTATTTTTTATACTAAAAAATTGCTAATAAAGTTAACCATGTTGATTATGTTTGAAAACCTACTAACAGAGTTTTGCTAACATAGTTGGTTGTGTTGATTATGTTTGAAAACCTTCCAATAGAGTTAGTTGTTCCAATTATTTATGAAAACCTTCCAATAGAGTTAATTATTTATGTTCTATTTATGAAAACCTATAAGTAGGAACAAAACTAAGTTGATTGAGTTAATATAGTTAATTATATTTAAAGACCTATATAAATCCAAATTGAGTTGATCAGATCGACTATGTTAAATCTACATGAAAAATGTTAGACTGAACTGACAAGGCTGATCCATTAATATAAAAATTAAATAAATAAGAATTTAAAATAAATTAAAATGTGAACTAAAATGTGAAAGGGTTAGTTTCATGTTGGGTTCACCAAAATGTATGACAAGGGAAAGTGAATTTGATGTATAAATCAATCTTAACTTAGAGAAGATAAATTAAACTATCCCTTTTACTTGTTGGTACAATTATACAATTGGGGTCATGACCAATATGGATATGATAGACCTAACTAAGTGGTCTCTTACCACATAATATCACTAGAGAGGGTTTCAAAACCTCTAGTCAAACAATAACACATGATAACCTTGGCTAGGTCTTATTTTTTCTTATCAAATTAAATGAAAAAGTAAAGTAAATAGAATCTAGTTCTCATCAAAGCTTGTGGCACAAATGGGGATAACAAACATAAAATTAAACATGAAAATAAGAAATCTACTCAAGTCAATGTATAGGTAATTGTAATGCAGGGAGAGAGAAACATATTCATAATTTAACACATGGAAATATATGTACTAATAAAGAGGAACAAAAGTTAGGAATACTTACCTTGAATATGAACTCGTCAAGCCTCAATATCTCCCTTAGACAATGGTCCTTTACAAGAGGTTATTTTGATTTGTAAGGAAAATAAATATAGGTCAACTCTAGGCTACATGACTTTTCCTATGTATCTAAAATACTTTTCCCACAAGATAAGATTCTTGTTTTCAAAAATAGTATTAAACCTTAAGAAATAGATCCTTAAGTAGAATGGTGCATAAGAAGATTCATAAATAAATTATTATCTATATCTCTATCTAATGAAAAAGTTGAAGAGGATGTGTCTATATAACCAAATATAACCCTAAACCCTTTTTAAGTTTTAGTCGACATAGTCAAACTAGTTGACCCTGTTAAAAAAATAAAGTGATTAGGTCTGTTTGACTTAGTCTTGTAACATTCTCAACTCTCAAAGTAGAGTTATCCTAGTCGACTATGTATATGGATGGTAAAAGAAGGTTTTGTCTTAGGTAGGGGCTAAAAATAGGTAATATAAATATAAAATAAACATTTAAGTATAATTTTAAATTTAATTATACTTTAAGTTATATTTTATATTTATACTTTTAGGATGTTTGAAAGTAGTTTCAGACCTCTAGGAGCTATAATGAAAATTTTAGATTTTTGAGGGTCCTATTGGATTTTAAACTTAGCCATATTTTAGGGTTATAGGATTACAGACTTAGCCATATTTTAGGATTTTAGGATTCTAGACTTATCCATATTTTCATATTTTAGGATTTCAAGGAGTCATCATAGGGGGGAAATGTATAGACACACTAAAAAGGTTAGATTAATGATAGGAATGACACAAAGACACAACAATCTTGAAAAGCACCAATGGTCTACCCACCCCTTTTTTGGTTCACCCTTTAAGGCATGTACTCAAATAGATTGAAACTCAATAGGTTCCTACAAGAGAGAAAGCTTTTAGTAATTGGTAAAGTTAATAAAAATATTGTGTATAATGTGACACTTCTTCATTAGTTTGTGCCTCTTAGGGCTTTGAAAACTCTTATACTTATAGGTGTTAGGAGATATGTGGTGTCTCCCTATTAGTTTAAGCCTCTTGGGTATTTGATAGATCTGACACCTTCAAGTTTTAGGATACATGTGGTGCATCCTTATTAGTTTAAGTATTTGATAACTTTAATAACTTTGGGTGTTAGGAGACATATGGTTCCTCCTTATTATTTCAAGCCTCTTAAGGTTTTAATAGCTTTGACACCTCTAAGTGTTAGGATATGCATAGAACCTCCTAATTAGTTCAAGCATATTAAATATATAACATCTTTGATGCCTCTAAGTGTCATGAGACATGTGGCACCTCCCTATTATTTTGTGGCTCTTAGGGATCTGATAGTTTTGACACCTTTGGGTGTCAGGAGACATGTGGTCCCTCCCTATTGGTTCAAACCTCTTAGGGTTATGATAGATATTATGCCTTTGAAGGATGAAAAAATACAAAAAAATATAATTAATTTAAAATATCCATGTAATCAAAGAGACGTTCACCTATTAGCCACATGGCTTCCAAGAGAGTGTTAACTTGGACTATAGTTCAAGGGCTGAGAACTTGAGAGATGTTTACACATGAATTATTTATAGAAAATAGTTAACTCCCAAAATTGAGTAATCATGAAAATTATTAAATAATGAAATGAGACAAAAAAAATTGGATGTAAATAACTATTAAATATCTTAAAACATAATAATCAATAACTATCAATGATGTTACAAAATGTTTTATCAATGGAGATTGAATTGACATCAAAAATTTTACTTGCACGAGGATCAAATAGGTCTTAGTTGGAGCATTGAAGTTTTTTATATTTTGTAAATATATAAGTCCCCTTTCATTATATTAAAAGGGAATATTTTTTACAACATCTTCATTTATCATAATTCTTTACATATCCAACTCCCAAAATTTATTCCTTATTTCCTCTCATTGAATGAGAAATTTAACTTATTCTCAACCCTTGATCTTGGATCAAGATAAATGGACCACAATGATCTTAAAAATATATAAATTTATCTCACACCACTTCATTAAACTAAGCTCACTTACCCTTAAAAAGGTCTATCTCATTTAGAATTAAGCCACCAAGCCATCATCATCTTTATCAAGCCAAATCATCTAATCAATAAGGGGATATGTTATTGGTTTTTTTGTGCAAAAATTAACATTAATAAACCACACATATAATTAATTTTTATAAAAATATAATGTTAATATGATCACCTTTTCATTGGTAAGTGAATGTATCTCATACTTTCTCCTTCTTTGCTCATCTGAGGTACCATTGCAATTTCTTAGCATAGAAATTTTCTGTGTTGGTTTGATTTCTAACATCCTTAATTATTATTAGTTTTATTTTGTATCATTTTTTTGTGGTTTATATCATAAAATCAACATCAAAATCATTAAAAAATGAGGACCTCAACCTTCCTCTTTCATAGGCACAGTTGCATGATAAAGACATCATTCATATCAACATCTGAATAGAGTAAACTCATAAAATCATCATACTTGTATCCAATCTTATGCATAAGCATTATAAATATCTCATGATTATCCTAAGATAATTTTAATGTATTTGATCCCATTTATACAACATCTCAAATCATGTTGCATGAAGAATGCATTAAGTAGTCAAAATCTGAAAGGATACATGAGACTATTGATCCCAATCCCCCTTGGTCTCATCAAATTTACATTTACCTTCATAATACCATCATCTGTGTGAAACTTTTACACAATAAAATAATATCCCTTATCTAATGCACATCCCACATAACCATCCTGTATATCACCCTCTATCATAGGCGCCATGGTGTAACCTAGTCACGCTGTTTTAAGGAAGACGAATTAATATTTAATGAAGTTAATGATATGATCTATATAGTACACATCAATGACATGGTGTTTACATAGTGATAGTTAAGATAAAAATACTAATAGACTAAATTCCAAATCAAACACCTTCTAACTTGAAGGATCATCAACCTCCATAAAAATAAAAAATTAAGAAATAAATAAATAAATAAATAAAATAGAAAGATAAATAATTGTCCATACGTGAAAATCATTTATATGAAACCTTAGACAAGTACCATCAAGAAAACTAGTTTCTGACATCATGCATAAATAATTTGTCTACAAGTACCTTAAATTTTGGGTAAAATCCACTCCATATATATGAATGTCCTCTACCATCCCTATACATATCCAATTGTGCCCATCACTCTTCCCATTTTGACCTTGATAAGGAACTGAAATAAATCTTGAGACTTAGTCAAGAAATGTCATTGCATATTTTCATAATGGTGGTTTAATGAATAGACAAATTTTTATTATGCACTGTGATCCTTGGGCATCATCTCCATCTTCATCTTCACCATATTCATCTCCACCATCATTATCTCTTAGCTTCATATCCTTCATCATATTCATCACCACCATCATAATCATCCTTGATCTTCATCTCATTTATCATCTTCATCATCTTCATTATCTTCATTATCATCCTAATTCATCCCTAATCATCCTTAATCCATTCCTATTCATCCTTAATCCACTCATATCCATCCATAATCCTCTTTAACCATCCCTAATCATCCCTATTCATCCCTAAACATCATATTTAATCCCTTCCATCCACTACCACTACCACCCTCATTTCTAGAATAGGCATTCCCTTTGTTTTTACACTCTATTAATAAACCCCAAAATCCCATAAAATCATAATACACACACAAAAACACATACAATTATAAAATCCAAAAAACTATATAAATTATAAATCTAGAAAAATAATATAAAATCAAAAAATTAAAAAAATAATATAAAATCATAAAAATAAAAAAACCATAAAAATAAAATAAAATATAAAAACACTATAAAATCAAAAAATAATACAAACCCCAAAAATTAAAATTAAAAAAAAAATCAAAATAAATATAAAGCATCTACTTTTTTGTTTGTGTTTATTTTATTAATTTTCTTGTTTGTTTATGTGTTTTCTTATTCATTGTGTCTAATTAGGTCCTATAACATATTTTAAAAAATAAATTCATGGTTTTTCCATATCATGGTGCATCTTATCACATGTTACATCAAAAATAATGTTGCAAAAACAATTGGAATTTATGCAAGCTTAGAATCATGTTTCAAAAATCAACATCCATCATCAACATATATTTATTCTAACTAATAATCCATATATAACTACCCAATCACACTACATATGTGTTATGGTCTTAAATGATCCATATACAATATCATTCAATCCAATATCATCTAATCCATATCTCTTCCAATCCAATCTAATCTAATTTGATTATAGTAGGAGTTTTAATCCATTACCACTAGGGGAATCCTCATATGCCTACCTTTTTTTTAGCTTCTTCATTATTTGAAAGGTCAATACTCTATTATACAATTTTCCATCAACATGATCATCACATAATAAATCCATGTAATTGGTTAACTCCATGAGTTATGCTTGTATATCCTTCATAATCAATCAATAATACATCAATCAAATCAAAGTGTGTATCTTCATCAAGATGTATCATTCCCAAGTCCACTCCATTATATATGTCATTAATCAAGGTAAATAACATAGATAAAAATTAATCAAAGAATGTAATCCTTAGATAAATTACATTAACCACATATATAAATTCATTAATATCATATATTCATGACCATCATCATCTTACTCTATCATCATCATAATTTGTTATAACCCAAACCCTCTTTATTCACTCCCACCCCTCCATTTTAACCCTCATCTATACATTCTAATATACTTTTTATGATTTTTAGATACCATATGTGTCTTTCATCCTCATATTCCATCTTGAGGGGGCATCATCCCTAAATACTCATCATGTCATCCATCATGCTAACAAGGGTCATCCTTGTGTGCCTATTTTTATGGATTTTTCATTTTTTAAGGTTGTTAATCCACCCATTATCTTGAAATGCCATTTCAAAAACTAATCTAACATCATTATCCATCCAAATTTAATCCTAATTTACATTTTTCATCTTGTATCATCCCTATTTCTTCCTTAATATATCCCCATCCATCCCTAGTCAACCCTAATCATGTCAAATGCCTCCCTTACCTAAGATGTCACTATTCACTACCATCCCTGAATCAATTAATCATGATATCATAATAACATATCAAATCCCATATAATTCACATCGCATTATCATATGAGTTAATCAAATAATTAATCCTTATTAATTTATTGTTTAACACTAATAATAAAATCCGTGCACAAAATATCCAAATAATAATCATCATATCATCCAATATTAAATCAAATATCATCACATCACTCTAAATCCCAAAGTCTATTCATCACATACTCCATCATGCATCAAATAAAAAATTATATTCATCATATCACTCTATCATGCACCAAAACCCAAGTCAATTCCCAAATCCAAGGTAAGGGGGTAAAAATTAAGACAAAATATAATCAAGCCCATTAGTTTTTCAAATCAAGTATTACACATCCTATCTCTTCCATTTATGATCCAACCTCACATATTTTACTAAATTATGACCCTTGATCTTGTTCATGTGCAAGCTTAATTAATCACCAAAAATCTAATAATCCAAGTAAATAAAAAATAAAAGGAGATATATATGGAAAATGGAAGTATGAAAGTCCTCCCTTTATGCTCGATCAAAGGTACATTTAATTTTCTAGGCTATGAGCTCAATTATTTGTTTAAATTTATAACATGTGTTTTTAATAAAAAAATTCCATGCATACACAAGTAATTTACAACATTTTATACTTTAAATTCATTTTATACTTTAAATTAATTTTATCTTCATTAAAGTTAATATTCCAATTAATTCTAGATTCTAATAAAATAGTAGGACATGTAGTTATTGTTACTTGATTCTTAGTTATCCCCAATACTAGGGCATACAACATTGTATTATTAATTTCATAAAAATATAATATATTTTCAATACATCAATGTGTAAATTATATTTATATAAATTGAGTGGTTAAAATTTTGGGTATTATATATGCATATCCTATTCAAATAGAAACATTTACTTCATCACCTCCTCCACATCCTATTATATAACATGTACAGTTTCATCCTACAAAGATAAATTAGAGATAGGTAATTGATCTTTTTTAAATAATAGTGCTCTAATGTTGGTCACATTAGTCGGTAATATATCTATTTGAGTACAAGAAACATTACCTTGTTGGTCACATCCTACATTGGGTTGACAAGTTGTTCCATGTGTATTTTAATGAACATTGATATATTATTATAACATACATTGAATTCCACATGTTATTATGGATACTACATTGACTAATGTTCATATGATCATGTTGACTATGATGACGATGTTGGAATTTCACTACATGTGATCAATTCTCTGACTTAGATAATGATACATATGTTATTCCTCTCTATCATGTGTGACATTCATATTAATTTATATAGGACATAAAAATGAGCATCCTATTTATGTATAATTGGTTATTATAAACTTGATTCAATTTTAAAAATCAAAATATAGAAAAAATCAAAAAAATCAAAATTCAAAACTATGGCCTATGTATGACATGTTTTACTAGTATACATTATTGATTGATGTCATTTATCATATACATGGTGAATTTAATATCCATTTTATATTAACATGTTTTTAAAAATATACATGATTGGGTTGCATGACCTAAATATTACATATAATACATGAACATTCAGATGTTAGACATTCCTTGTACCCAAGGAATGCCTCCATTGGGGGAATATCTGCATGCTTATCAGATTGTATCTTTATATATTTATCTATTGATCATAGTATATAGTACATTATTTTTGCTTATGTATACTTTTTAGGGTGTTATTCCATAAGGATATTATGTTTTGCTATGTTTGATGATGACATTGATTGATTATGTGTTCTAACATTACTTTTTCTATGTGTGTTTGATGTTGTTGATTATAAATTATGAAATCCTTATTGTGTAGTATATTATGTGTTTCTATGAATACATTTATTATTTTTATCATGCCATTTTTTAGTTATGACATGGATCATTTGGTCCATGTCATGACCATGTTTTTCATGTCAATTTAAATTCATGTCGTGTCATGTTTGTGTGCTTCATGATCATGATATTATGTGTGTATATATGATTTTTATTGATCTTGGTTCCATTATTTATATCATTCATTATTTTATTATGTGCAATGGCATGATTTATATCTTGCATATTTTAATATGATTATTATTGTGTGCCTAATTGATATATTTTCTTAACATTACACTTTTTCTTGGATTACAAGTTTATTTATTTACCTAATTTTTGCTATAAAAAATGAATTTTATATGATTATATAGGTGGAAAATAATAAATATCATAATTATAAATATATACAATAATCAAATATTCTAATTTTTACAATTTTTAAATATGGAAAGTTTTTGTTCTGGGAAAACACTAGAATAAATATACTTAGCTTACTCATTGATTTATGTTGACTATTCTAACCATCTACAAGTGTAAATTAGAATAATACGTTACTATATAGTTTCAAGATTATAATAAAAACACAAATAAAATATGGATAGGTCTATTGTATGTGTATGGTGGCATAGTGTGTTCTAGTATGTTGACTATGGACTTGTCTCAGTTGACTGTGATAAATTACTAATAATAAAATACAAATAAATTAGAAATCTAGAAATTAAAATTTAGATGTAGAATAAAAATATGTTTTTGGATAGGTCTAAACTAGATGGATATCATTACAATGCACCTAAGTCCATTGATTGTATACTTATCTAGATTAATTATGCATAAAATTAAATTATTTCACCTATGGATGTTGAGTAATCTAATATATCATAACTAGGGTTTGACCATGTATAAATCATTATTTAACTTCTCTTGTCTTTGAAAACCCTTAGGTAAATTTGACATATTAACAACCTATAATACTAAGAAGGGATTTTAATGTGTTGAGATAACTAGCCACAATCACCCCCTTAATGATTGATTATTACCTATGTATATAATACTCTAAGGGAAATCAAGCCCACATAGTTCTCCCACCTAAAGTGAATTTGCAATTGTGCTCCTTTTAATATGTGTATGAAACTATAAAATGGATTTGATACTTGACAATAATAGGTCTTGACTTTATTTAGAGGGATCTTAACTTTTATGGCTACTCCTTGTGAATTATATAGAATTTGGATAAAATAGGGTAGATTTTCTCAATGTGAAAAAGTCTATAAGCTTAAATCAAGTGAATAGAAAGTGTCCTTAATTAGTGACTCTTGACATGTATTTATAGTCATATCTTTTGATAATTTCTTATAGTCTACCATGTGAAGTGCATGATAAGACCAAAAAGTATTTTTTGAATTTTAAAAAATAATCATTATTTAGCATAGGATGTGACTGGTGAAATGGATAGGGGCACATATTTCTCCAATATTATTATACAAGACCTATTTAGGAGGATCAAGGATACCTATCCTAAATATGATATAGTCTAAAATTGATTTTATATAGCTTAAGAATCTGACAATGAAATATTTGTATAGTAGTAATGACAAATAAAGGGTTGAATTCACATTTATGAAAATGTCTTAGAGAAATTGAAAATAAGAGTAATGTATTTGTATGCATGTCTTGTGTTTTGTAATATGTCAATAAATAACAATTTAAAGTACCTATGACCAAATTTATGTGTTTACATTTCCACCCATTTGTTATATAAAATAAAAATTTAGAGTAAAGGAGAAAGATTTGAACTTGAGTGTGTAAAACACACTTTTTATTTGAGTGCCTACTTTAATTGTGTAAGGAACTCAAAATTAGAAAATATTGAAACAAATCATGAATTAGTTCTTTTGTTCATTTAAATTTTGAAAATTTCAAAATTAAAAAGATAGTAATGGAGGAGTATACCTATATATAGGTGAAACTAGTTTTACCTATAACCTATAATTGTCAATGCATAACCGTGCCCCCTTATTGAATCACTTAAATAATTTTAAAACAATGTATAATTTAGGGTGATAAACTCTTAACTTTAATAATTAATCAAGATATTGTGTTGGAAATATGCATTATTCTAATTCTCATGAAAATGGAATAATACCCAAATAATAATCCAAAAAGGAATCATCATGATAGGTTTACTAGAAGTGATGACAAATTCATTAAGTGTCATTAGATTGAAACACACATCACCCAAACATATTCAAAACACACCATTTTAGATGGATTTAGATTCTATTTGCATGTTTTAAAGGTAAAAAAGAGTATTTATGCTTCCATCATGACTGCACTGCTCATAGATTTGCATTAAAATTAATATTTTGATTCTAAAATTTGAACTTTAAAACTTTGAGAAATCTTGTGTTTTTCAATTTTAAACTTTGAATCTTTGAGTTTTTCCATTTTTTAAACTTTGATAATTTAAATAATATTGAGCATGAATGAGTATCATTCCCCCTATGAATATGTGCTAATTATATAGAGTGTTATGTATTTATATGTTCAATTGTGAATGCATTTGTAACTTGTAATTTTTGATATTGTAATTATTTTGCATATGCATTCAAGTGTGTAAAATTTTACACTTTGAATCTTTGAGAAGTGAGTGCACATGTGCCCATAATTTTTATTGATGTGTCAATATATGTCATATGTTTGATTTATAAATCACTTTGAATATTTAAACACCTTATTATACTTATAAAATATAATTTTTCCTTAGTTTGAATCTTTAAAAACCTATACTCTATATTTGTGAAACCTTTATTTTATAATCTGAACCTATATTTTGTCCCAAATTTATTCATGAAGGTTAGATATCTAAGATAATCCCATTATGATTTCCTCTTTTGGATGATATATGCATCCTACAAGTCTCTCATCATAAAATAAGAGTTCAGTGTATCATTTGAAAATGATATGATCATATAATATTATGTCATCGTGTTAGATAGTATGTTATCATAGAAAATATAATTTTCACTAAATCATATATGTAATATATTGAATGAAAGGTATAAAAATTATCATGTCTAGATAGATTTATAAATGAAGCATGTGGTAAGGTAACCATAGTAAAAGTACATGATATGTACAATGGTACTGCTAATCGATCTCAAAAAACCACACAAGTAATGTCATGTAATCACATACAATTTAACACAATAAGGCCAATGGCCACATATAAAAGACACTTTAAAAATTTTCACTATAAAATATTGTACACATAGGTCCAAGGGCCATAAACAATAGACATGTTAAAATGTCACACATACCAAAAAAATATCTTAGAGATGCTAAAAAAAATTCACACAAGTGCCAAAGGCCACACACAATAATCGAACAATGTTAAGACTATTATGAAAGAAAGTAAACAACATCAAATGATCTATAAAAAATGAAAACCAATCTATTATATCCATATGTATTAATGTATTATTGTTATTAAAGTGCCATATTTAATATCATTATGTAAAATATGAATGATTAATAAGAAACATGTATGATATGTATCCCAACATTGCATTTGAGGTCATAGATAGATATAGCTTGTTATAATGTAACATGTTGAAATATATTCTCCCATCATAGGCATGGCCATTAGATATAAGGGAGTCCAACATATAATAATTTCATATATAATGAATGTCCTACATCACAATCATATTCCTCATAAAATTTATGTGTATAGAAAAAAATATGCTTTCTACCAACATATATGATAAATAACATATGTAAATAAGTAAAATAACATCTTATGTCATGCTCAAGTCATAATTTGTTATTTTTTTAAAAACATTTTGAAGCTTTTTTTATTTTTATAATATTTTATTTATTTGTATTTTTGGAATATTTTGGAATGAAAAGTAGGTTATGATCCCGTCAATGGTAGGATCATAGTGTGTTCTTGGATCATAGAGTTTAAGACTTAGCTTCAATGGATGAGGAATGATACATGTAAATGTATCTAAATATAAAAAAATTTTATTGTCATATCATAATATTTAGGATCACTTCTTATATAATATGTTGTCCAATGCATAATTCAAGAAGTGGGAGAACTTGATGAAGTCTATTGTATAACTTCATTTATTTATTGTGGAACATGTTGAATTTTCTTAGTATTTACCTTAGGACACACTATAAAATATTTATACTTATTTGAACCTTGTAAAACTATATGATATGAATTTTATACTTAGGAAGGTAGACTTTTTCCCCTTTAACTGATCGTATAAAAATATTATGAATAGGTCCACAATTGATTCTACATTATTCTCTTAAATGGGTGCAATTATTATCATTATATGGCACTTTGAAGGAGAATCCATAATTAAATGTTTATGGTTCTCTCAAATAGGTGACATAAATAATTATAGTGATGGGGGATGGGGGAGGAGGACTTACCACTAATTATAAAGAGTACTCCTTGAAATTCCTTGAAATTTGACCACTTGATTAAAATATATGTACTTGAGGTATATATGCATTGTATATGGAATTATATGAATATTTTTTATCTAAAGGCATCCTAATAACATATTAAATATCCATGTTCTTGGTAATACTCAACAATTATTAGACATTATTGCTTAACCAATTTGGAGAGGTGGCACTATATGTCCCAAAGTATCATGTGCATGTCTATCGAATGATTTGACTACCCTTGATGTATCTTGTAAATTATGATCTATGTATCCTAGGTTATGGAGTGTCATAGTTCATACATTTTATTTTAACCCATTATTAATAATTAAACTAAATATAGGTTATTTTTATGTATGCTCTAAAAAATATTTCATGCCTATCATAATCATCATCATTGATTTTTGGAGCATTATCTAGGATCTTTGGTTTCATAAAATGCATAGATATTGTAAGAAACAACAAAATATTTCATGTACAATGTTGTAAGAAAAGAAAGAAAGAGAAATCACTCAACACACTAAGATGTCTATAATATCCCACAAATATGAGAAAGAACTCAACACACCTAGATGTATAAAATATATCACAAAGAGATGTAAAAATAAGAGAGTAATCTACAAATCTTCCATGAATGGTCACAAAGGCATGGAATAGGTATGTAACTCCTAAGTCTACATGATCAATCAAAGAGTAACATCTACTATCCAATGATAAGGAAAAATAGTAACTCCCTAAATCTAAGTACACCTACATAAGCTAACTAAAGTCAAAGAATAATCCATGTGTGTAGGAATAATACAAATAAAAAAAATACAAGGAAAATAAAAATACCTACACTAACACCCCCCCCCCCCACAAAAGCACAACTTATGTGGGTAGAAGAAATGGGTCCTAGAAATAAGGCCTAATGAGGTACCCATGTAAAAATAAACTCTTATAAAGTTGAGAAATTTATAAATCCCATAGGGAAAAAGTTACCCCTATAAATAGAGAAAATAATTATGGCTAAAAATCCCCACTAGAAGATGCAACTTTTTGTAGCTACCTTATATCCTGTAAAGGATCTCTCTAGAGTGATTATGGGTCAATAGTAGATGAATTGAAGAGTGAACCACCCTAGAATAATGAATGTGTCTAAGAAGTCCCTAATGGATCTCTAACCAAGGTGTAGTACCTATACAATTAACTATGTTCCTCATGCATAGTAGATGGGCCAACTTCGCCATAAAATGATGGAATATCTGAAGCAGAGGCAAAGAAAGAATGTGGAATACCTTGTAACTAAGTAGAAGACTACCCATTATTTGATGAGTTATAAATAAAATTACCTTCTCCCTATAATGTCTAAAGTGGACCAAAATTAGCTGACTTAATAAATAAATCCTTAATATTTGGAAGGTGACAAGAAGATGGTGGTGTATCTCCATCACTACTATAGTTATTTTTTATAGATGAAGAGTTCACAATATCATATGTGAGCTCAGGATCAGAAATTTCATCAATTCCAAGTGAATCCAATGAAGAATAATCTAAAGGAGAGTTAGAGACAAAGTGTGATAACATATATAGTCAAGTTTGATGATAAACCAATCCCACTACCAATATATTATCACTATGTAACTCTTTAACATACATTAAATCTAGAGTTAACTCAACTCACATACTTGAACCAAGGTGACTAATATGGTAAATAAATAGGAGATTAGTTGAAATTGAGTTAATACTGAGAATAACATTAAATGTTCTTCCACTCATTTAATGAGATCCTCTCCCAAAAACCTATGTAGAAGTGTCCTAACCTAAATGAATAGTGGACATGTCAGATGGTCCCAAGGAAGTGAACTCAATCTAAGAAGAAGCCATGTGATGTGATGCTCCAAATTTAATGAATCATATAGGATTCAAAGGTAAAACTAAAACTAAGGACCTTCCTTTGAATTTATTCTCACCTTTTTCTATTTTCTTTTCTTTACCATTGTCATTTGTCTTAGAGGATTTTTGGGTTTATGAAGATGGTTTGATAGACTCATGAATACCTATATTATTATTCTTAAGAAGGATTGTTAGGTGGTTAATTTTCTTATTTAAACATTTTTTTTAATCATGATGGCACATGAAATACCCACACTTGATCCTCTCTTTCTTAGGCTTAACACTAGAAGAGGAGGTCTCTTTGGTTGATTTTGATGTGGGAGGTTTTTTATCATTTTCTTGATCCTTTTTATTTTGTTTATTCTCTATTGAATTCTTCTCTTTCTCATTCCTATAAAATAGTTCTTGAGTTTTTGTGGACTTCAATGTGCTCATCTGTATCAACTTGTCTTACTCCTAAGTCAAGTCAGAAATAAAGGCATTTAAAGAGGGCATCTTCTATATAGTCCCTAGAGCACTTTTTGTGGCACGAAAAGTGGAGACAAATATAGATTAATTGAGATCCAATTTGGATATAATTGATATAATAATTTTATCATATTTATTATTTATACCACATTATTTTAACTAAAACATTAGATATTTAAATTTAGTGAATAAATCTTATAGTGTGTTAAAGTCAAATGGGCTCAAACTGATGAGATCATTCTCCACTTCATGACCTCTCATCACATCATGCTTCCCAAAGAGTTTTTATAGTGTGGTCCATACTTCATTAGGTATTTTAATAGATTCAATGTGAAAATGTAAGTCAAAATAAATATAAAAACTAAGATAACCATGTGTTTGATTGCATCTATTAAACCATTTATTTTTATCTGCATCTACTATAGGTTGAGGTTCCTCATTCATAGTTATCCTATAGAAGCCTTATTTTCATAAAGATAGTTACATGTTATTTTTCCATTCATGATAGTTAAATGCAATAAGTAGTATAAATGACCAACAATCCATGATACAAGAAAGTAAATTATGGGATTGAATGTGCAAGTAGAAAAACACACACCACATCACCCACCCCAAATTTGGAACTTTATAATTTTAGAATATTTTACAAAATAGATTGTTCCAATGTAATAAGCATGGAAAAATAAACACTTTTGGAAAAATCAACACTCAATTCTGAATTGCCTATCAAAAGTTATAATGTTTTTAAGTTTCTCACTATCAATGGTCTATTATAATTTCACAAAAACTTCAATGTTCATGATTAAAAAGAGGAAACCTAACCTTATAACTAGTCATTGGAACTAGAATTGAATCCTTGACCTTATCAAGAAAAATAAAGTTAAAATGGATGCCTAAATACACATCTACATTCACTTTAATGAATAGGCTTATATTTAAAGGAGTTTTAATAAAAAATAAAATTTGTTTTAAAAAATATTAAAACACCTTTTATTTGAGGGCAAAAATATGTTTTAAATTGTAGATATTGGTAAGATGACGGAGGCACTACCATTGAGAAGAATGAAAACTAAAATAATTATGCTCACGACATAGAGTGGCATAGGGTTTAGCAGATTGCCACTACTATTGAAGAGTGTTAGAATGTAAGTTTATGCTTCCATGCAAGAGAAACATAGTTTGAACACTAATGCCATAACCATCATTCACATAGGTATTAAAAATCATAAACCCTTAGGTTGAAGGTGGGTGACACAATTGATGGCATAGATTAGCTTCTTGGATCACCTAAACATGGAAACCATGAGCTAGGATTTTAAACATAGATCACAACATGCAATCCAATATTATATAACTTTGAATTAAAAGATCCTTGAACCATGTGAGTGCATCAGTTTCTATTGGATGGTGAAGAAAAAATAATTTCATATGAGGACATTAATGTAAATGTAAGTTCAACAATGGATTGAAATCACTCAGGTGATGCTAAGACTAAATTGTGGGGTTTTAACCAAGGATATTCAACCTTGTTTGAATTGATCCAAAAAAATTCCATCCAAAAACCTGACCACCATCAACCATAATGGAGACTCATGTTTTATTAACCACCAAGGTGAAATCTAGTGAAATACCAACAAGACTTATTGATCTAAAAACAATCTTCAATAATCTTCCATATACCAACAATATTGTTATCACTCAGAAGTGCACCCTATGGAAGAATGTGTGTTTATTATCACTTTTGTTGACACAATGGAAACTTTCCAAGGTATGGGTGGACTTATATTGGATATAATATCCATATTAATGTTTGGTTCCCTTTTTTACACTCACCTAATTCTCTATAAACTCTCTAATTTTGTGATTTCTTGACTAGGAAAAGGGTAAAAAGAGAAATACAAAAGATGAAATTGGATATGAAAACTTAAAATTTGGGGTGATGCACCCATATAAAAGTTAATTTTTAATATAATTTACACACTTTAGAAGTTAAATAACTTTCACACATTCATTTCATCTTCTTACAATGGCTCTTACATCAGTATTTCATATAGAGGTCTTAATAAACACACACTAACTTGGAATGAATGAACATTGTTTGAACTCACTTCTAGATTAGGTATAAATCATACTTAGAAACTTGATATGGCTTGTAATAATTCAAATTTTCTTCATAATAGTGAAATTTTTAGATATAAACATAGTTAAAAAATCATTTACTAAGTTACATCAATTAAGATGAGACACACGCTTCATGAACAACCTAAAAATGGAGGAAAAATTAGCTTATTATTGCTTTAAAGGTGATGTAGTAAAACTTTTGGTAGATTTTTTGTATATCAAAAATCATAATCTGATCATCTTCTCTAAAAAATGAATATGCATATATAAAAATGAAGGAAGGAGAGAGGAGACAACGCATCCTAAAACTAGGGATGAGTCATCATGTTAGCTCAACTTCACTCCTACTTCAACTTCATTCAAACTCAACCTTAAACTAAAGCACCTAATTTAAAAATTTATAGTAGTAAATTATATTTTAAACATTCATTTCTTATAACATGGTGTAAAATAAAGAGAAAAGTCTGAATCTTTTGAAAAAGTCAAAGGTCTTATGTGTGTTTTGATGGTCTTGAATCTTGAAGAGATCTTGATAATCTTTAGTTAACTCCTTTTGATCTTCACTTATATAATTTTTAATAGCTTATTAAATATCCTTTATACTATTCATATATCTAGTGAGTGACTTCAATTATCTTACTTTCATCTTGGATTTTGACTTTAGCTATCTTAATTGCATCTTAGATACATGTTTCTTCTTTTTGACTTCCCCAAATTACTCTAAGGTTGTGTAGTAGGAGAAATATTTCATGTTATTAGTTTAATTAGTATCCTCCATGAAAATATGTCTGATTTATTTGATCAATTCTTTAACTTAACTCCTCCATTCTTGCATGTTTGAATCTCCACCTTTCTAGGGCTGATTGAAGGCTTCTTGAATCATCGTGAAGTTTGACTTGATTTATTATAAAATTATATCCAAGGGGGAATATTAGGAGATAGAGATATATTTAATGATATTTTATAATAATTAAAACCTTTATTTAATTTTTAAAACAAACACTTAACCCTTTACTTATCTCCAAATAGCTGAGAGTGCATGTGTTTGACTAGGCAAGGTTGTTGAAAGCACAATGCATTGATTAAGCTTGTGAATTGTATTATTATTCAAATGTGGAATATAATTAGAGAGAGATAATTTTTATAATTTTTAAAACTCCATTAAAAATCCTTTATGAAATTTTATTTGATGATGACAATCACATCTCTCTATACTGGTTCTTCTTGGATATGGCTATCTTCTCCAACTTGACAAACTTCTTGAATGCACCATGAGAACCTAAAACTTGATTAATTTAAATTAATTTAAAATATAATTAGTATAAATACATTTTTAACATAATATCCATAGTTTAAAATACTTTCAAAAAAAAATAGCTCTAAACTCCATATATAACTTCAAAAAATGCTCTTTTGTGCTCTCTAGGACTCAAAAAACCCTGATTTGGATTTGGGGGTATAAAATAAATTATAAGTATAAATAAACACTAATAATATTATAATTTTATATTTATATTTTTTTAATACATTTAAAAATTTAAAAATCTCAAAATCTCTTCACCAAACTCGCAAACATAAATTCACAAAAAATTGTGTACTTGATGTCCGCAGGGTGACCTAGAGATGTTTTTCTTTGATTAGAGCCTATTTTGAATTAATTTTAATTATATAATAATATATTAATACCTTTAAATTAATTATAAATTCTATAAAATAATTTTTTACCTTTTAAGGATATGAAACACTCATTTCTAACTCTATTTGTGAGCAAATTAGTGAGAAAGCTTGATTTCCTTTATGTACATACCTATGTTTTTTTATTTTATGTATTATAAAGTAAATTAATTAAATTAAAAACTTTTAAACATTAAAGGACATAAAAAAATATTTATATGTAAAATTTAAGAATATTTCATTCAATAAAACTAAAAATATGCACTTTTTAATGTTTCTTAGCTTGCACTTTCTCATTTTTGAATGCATGTACATCTAAATTTTGATATTTTATTGAGTTTTATGAGGCATAAATACATAAAAAAGTTTTAATTATTAAATTTAATATCCAATATAATAATTTAAACTATTTTATATTTTCAAACAATCTCTTAAACCTCTTAAAAAATGTTTTTTTCTGACTGTCTCTCTTGCATGCTTGAAACCTTACAACCTATACCTTTACCTTTATCCATTATTTTAATTGAAATTTTGATTTATTAAAATATAATAAAGTTATATATTACTAATTATATCTCAAAAAACTTTTAATTTTCAACAAATAACTCAAAAATGCAAACATATTGCCTAAAACTAAATCTTTAGGGTTTTAGAAGGGTTTTAGAGCACCTTTACTTCTTAATGATTGTTCATAAATTTAACTTAATATAACCTAAAAAAATCAAATGTAAAATTTATTTATTATGTTCCTAAATATTCTCCTAATACCATTTTAACCAACTCCTCTTTTCCTTCATGAACTGAGCATTTGAAAATTGACCTTACTAGCTTGTAACTAGCTTGTTAGAGGAATAGAATAAACCTCTACCAAAAATTAGACCTGTGAGCTATTATGGAGCATGGTTTTGGATTTATTAATTTTTTATTATGTTATATATAACCTATTTATTCTTCAATCCATTAATTTAATCTTCTTGAAAACGTACACATAAGCAACCTTGACCAATGGTGACAAATTTTGTCAACAAGTACAAATCATGCAAACGTCCTTGTGTAGTTAAATAATCCTTATGAAAAAAAACTCACAGTAAGTATAAAAAATTATAAAATATCAAAAACATAATTTTTATTCGATACCATTTCATAACATTGGCTAGGATCTCTAGTTTCATTAAATGCATAAATTTTGTAAGCAAGAGCAAACTATTGCATAGATAATCTATAAGCAAAAATAAGCAAGATAATATTGAAAAAAATAAGAGAAAGAATTCAACACACTCAGATGTCTATAATATCTCAAAAATATATGTAAAAATAAGAAATTAATGTGTAAGTCTTCCATTAATGATCACAAATCCCTAGAATAGGCATGTAACTCCTAAGTCTATAATGACCAATCAAAGAGTAACATATAATAACCAATGATAAAGAAAAAGAGTAACTCCCTAAATATAAATACACCTAATAAATCTAATTAAAGTTTAGTAATAATCCATGTGTGTATTAATAATCCAAAAAATAAAATACAATGAAAATAAAATACCTACACCAACATTGATTTCGATGTCATCAAATGTAGTTATTAGACATGGTGCTAATGTGCTTGTTAATGTACTAGTAATTTTGTCTATTGGATGCCCATGTGATTATAGAGGAGGGTTAAAATTATATGCATGATGTACTTATGAATTATATGTATTTTATATACCATTATTTGGGAAAGAATTATTGAAATTTTTCAACTTTGTATTTTCATTCTATTATAGTCTTGCTTCTTATTGACTATTTTGACCATAAGTCAAAATAGGTCAACCTCCTATAGTTGAAAACTTGATATAGAATTCCAATACAGTATTTTAATGTGTGACATGGTCTTATAGGGTCATTCATCATGTTTATAGCATTAGTCATATTCATTTGTAGTCCTTAGTTGGTCTTATGTCATCTAGGGGTCATATTTGGGCCATTTAATAGACTTGTATAGTTTATCATGGAAAAAAAGTGTGTAAATATTTAATTAAACATCAATGTTTCAGTTAAGTATTATATTAACTATTTTAAGCTAAAAAAACTATAGGTTTCAACATACAAAAATATGTTAATTGTAAAAAGAGAGAGTTTTAGCAATTATGTGAATTACAGAGCATATCCAGCACATCAAGAAGAATTATAAAATGACCTTTCATGTCCCTTGAATTCAATTCCATGCTTGAGTAGCCTTTAATATCCAAAAAAATTCATAAAATCATTCCATTATTCTATTTCTCTCTTAGACAGGCACAAATAGTCAACTGGTCTTTGTATGGTATGGTTAGGAGTTGAATCAGGTCAAATTCACTTTGTGGGAGATAGTAAAAAAAATTTACTCTAAGTTCATGGTAAGATTTAAAAATTTTGTGAATCAGGATTTATAAACCAATGCTAAGAGTGCTAGTCACTTTTTTCTGCTTGCTCATTCCGACACCCTATAGGTTTCCTCTCTATTTGCCTAGTTCCATTAAAACCAATTATTGTATGTGATTTTGAAGAGTGTGAAAAAACTTATAACATGGTAATTAGTTTGGGTTGTATGTGTGTTGAGATATAAATAATAATAACATCTCACATTATTAGTGAGGGACAACATTTAATCTACAAACATAATTTCATCAGTTCCAGAAGGTTCTCCTTTCTATGGTGGCTTTAGAATAAAGGTAGAATGTTATTTCCACTCCCACATTTCATGGTGTTTAGTTTTCCTTCATGAAGGTTAATTTTATAAAGACCATTTTGTGAGGTTCAAGGTCTAACACACTCACACAATCATCTTTCTTCATGACTACCACCTACAATCTGGTGAAAAGGAGCTTTACATAATCATGTTGAATAGGAGAGGAGGTTCCAAAGTGTTGAGAAGTTTCCCAAGGTGGAGAGGATCAGTTTGGACTATTAAAGGAGGATTAATATTGGTTTTATAAAAAATTCACCTTTGACATATTCATATATCCTATCTTCACATATAATCTTTTTGCATGTACACCTACATTTGGTCCCAACAAAGGCTGAGCAAAGTTGAATGTAGGTGTTTGAAACTTGCTTGAACCTTAATTAAGATATAAAAGCATTGAATGTGTCATATTATCCATGGTTGATCAATAAGGTGATAAAAATAATTTAAACCTATGTACACAATTTGATGAAGCTACTTCAAGGACATGTTACCTTAATATTTTTGAAACACGGATTCTACCTTTCTTTTGTTCCTTCCATAGTAAAGAATCTGAGGTCTAGACAAGTTTTTTCTTTCCATCATGTATCCTATACATAGAGGAATAAATTTGACATTATATGTTGGTTATTTTATAAAAATAAGGTAATATATAAATTTCTCCATCCCAAGCATTCTCTCACTATAGAATGTTAGTATACTCTATAGTAGTTTGAGTTCAGATAGCCTTACATCACCATGTGACATGATGGTTGTATAAATCAAACCATAGTGCCTCCACTTGAATTTAAATGTTTATATTATACTAAATAGGGGTAAAATTTAATTAATTATAGTTTCAAATAATAAATTACCACCTACAAGTCTCATGGCCTCTAAATTAGAATCTATAGCTAGTCTACAGACCAAAGTGTGTTGATAATGAGACCTAATGGAAGCATACCTATAGACAAGTGATTCAATTTAAATAATGGTAACACTATGGGACAAAATATTAAATTTATGGGATTTATTAACAATTTTTTATAAATATTACAACCTAAATAGGTCCCTTGTTTCTCAGAAGGACCATCTACAGTCTGACTATAGATGCCTACATGTTGATGATGAAAAACTAGAGGTTGAAAATCCTACAAACATAGACATTTTCCCAAGAAAGTATGAAATTATTTAAAAGAATTAAATGATGTATTATGGTATAATATATGATGTTTTATCATTTAATTACACCTATAGGCATATCCTTTTCCTGAGTGAATAATATAGTCACACAATCTACGAACTAGACTTAGGAAAATAGAGAAGAGTGCAAGTTGGAGGTTGGAAAAGGTTTTAGGATGAATTGATTATGATATAACAAATATAATAGTGGTATGGATATATTAACATGATTATTATGGTAAGGAAAACAATCAAAAATGTTTTAAACCTTCAACATAGAGTCATGACTCAAAGTCTTTGCACTATCATTATCATACAAAGTCTACATTAGAGTTTACAATGTTTGAAGGTGCTAGGAGTGTGATCCAATATTGAAACTTGGTATATAAGTTATTTATGAAATATTATAAATTTTCATATGTCCAAATTTATTTATCAAACATGGGATATTCCATCTATTCTATCTTAGATAGAAGGCACTCCCAGAAAGGCAAGACTATAGGCAAAGGTAGGTAAGTGATAATGGGATGTGTTGAGAAGTGTTATAAAATTGAAAGAAGAGTGTAGGGAGTTGTTTAAAGAAATAAACAAAATATAAAATACCTCATAGTTCTAATAAAACATGAAAATAAGTTTTTGGCTCATGAACACAGTTTAGGCCTACTAGGCCTAAAGCCCTGATGGGGTCTCAATACCATTTCTAAGACTAAATAAAGCTTCTTACACATTTGATTACCTTTAGAGGAAGGAATGAGATTGTTTATAACCTTTTTATTATATATATCCATCACAAAAATGTCATATTTGGCCTAAGAACACCTCAAGGGTACTCAGACTGCTCTCTCAAGCTCAATAGGCCAATTTCAACTACTCACACCTGTACGGACAAGGCACATGGTAATCTAAGGAGCTAGGTATAGTTAAAGGGGGTCTTGTAACCCTAATTTTTGGAATTTTTTTAGAGTTTTATGAATCATTTTTAAGATTATAAACCATATAAAACCCTCCTAAAAATTTGTTTTTGACTTGATGGGGAAAACATGAAAGGAAATGATTTAAAAGCGAGTAATTTGTCTTGGTAAGTATTTTCATCTTACTCAAGACTCTCTCAATCTCCTCACTCACCAACTGGTCTATAAATACACTATATAAAATAGTATAAAATAGGGATTTATTATAGTATTTTATGTGTTTTATATGTGTATCATATATTTGAATAATGAGAATCATTGGGGAGGGTCAATCTGGACTTGTCCTAACTCTCCATGTTCATTGCACACAATAAATTGGCATAGAAACACTTGTGCTAACTCATTCACTTCAGGTAGTCTATGATAGATAGTTAAAATATAAAGTGACTATCAAGTAAAGAGATGAGAAGTAAAAATTAAGGGCCTTTTAAGGTTTGATTCATGGACATTTGAGTGATAAATGTGAGAACATACCTATAAAGATAGTGATGGTGATTACAAATGATGAGAAAAAATGTCTAGAAGAATACCAATGGTTAAAAAATCATTTGATGACTATTTAAGATTGTTTTTAACCCCTCCATGATAGTGAACATGTGTCAAATATCCCTAGTCTAGTTCCAATCTCTCAAAAGAAGCCTAATAATGAGGGTAGTTTCAAGAAGGCATTTGAAGGTCTCTAATCCAAGTTTGGAGAGTTATCATGCTTCAAGTGGAAATTTGTCCAAGAAGACCTTATATACATATATTATCCTCTTAATTCCTCTAAAATTTAACTAGTTTTCATTCTTTGACATGTGGCATTATGACCATTAAGCTCAACTTCTCTCTCTCTTCTCTCATGCATTCTATAAATGCAATATATTTTGTCTCTTGTATTCCAATTCCATGCTTAGTATGGTGAATCCCCACTTATTTGATATTTTATTTTGACTTTAAAATATATATGCAATCTATTTTTGAGTTCATAAACTATATTTTCAAAGTGTATGAAGAGATGTGTAGTGAATAGTCAAGTGATTGATGTCCATCCTTACTTTCTCTCAATCCTTCCATGCTTGATGCAAGTTGTTCCACTCTAGTAGGTCACATGAAGTGTTTTCAAGTGTATGGGTCTATTTTAAAGTGTAAAATTAGTGTTAGTGTCTAAAAATGATCTCTATTTAATTTATCTTGAGTAGTTTTCATGCATATCACCTTCATATTTAAAATACTGATGTTAAAGTATTTTAGGACTTTAAAGCTAGTGTTATAGTTCATGTCTCTTAGTGCAAGAGTATGATAACATAGTGGATATATTTTCAGTGTATCACCCCTTAGATTATCTTACTTTCATTTCTACTTCTAACCCTTTTCATCCAAGTAATTAGTTAGTGTAGGTGATAAACACTTAAGGAATAATCTAGGTAGTTATCCCTTAAACCTAGAGGTCTATCTCTACTATAGGTAACCCATAGGCCTAGAGGTATTACAATGTTTTCCACATCTTAGAGTAGGCTTGAAAAACCTCCTATAGGGTGTGAGATTTGGTGAGAATAGTTTTGGCATGCCCAATGGGACCATTGTCCTAAAGATAACTGTCTAAGGTGAATTCTAGCCTTGACAACATCACAATTGCATATAGTTTTATACTCAGCATTTGGTGACTCCATTAAAGGTAAAATCTAGTTGTAGAACATTTTTTGTCATATATTTATTCTCATACTTCATGGTCCTTACTAGGTCATCTTCTAGAAGAGTTTTCAATCCTATAAATCCACCACTTTAACCTGCACTTCCTTTTGAAGTTCAACATCCTCACCCCTATTCTGACCTTTGAAGAGTAAGAAGACTTTACAAGACAAGAAGACCAAGAGAGTGAAGAGGAAATTTAGGAGAGCATGGCTAGGAAACATGCATTTCTAGCCTTTAACATTGAAAATTCTATCTATTTTGATGCATATGATGATATACCTCCTAATGCTACTAAGAGTGTTCCCACATTCAATGGTGAAGGTAATGTTACCCCTAGTGAGCATATTAGGGATATCTCAAACTTATATAGTTTTCACAATGTTATTTATGTCAACACTTCCATTAGACTCCTTGCCATGTCCCTTAGAGGGAAATTACTTTACTATTATAGGGTTTTTTATGGAGGTTGTATCACTACTTAGGATGATTTTGGAGAGATACTAACATCATGTTTTGAAGAAAAGAGTGATCACACATCACTCATTCATCAAATTAATGTAATTAAAAGATCCCCCAAGAAGACAATGCATGATTTTAATAAGATATTCTTATTTTTCTCCTAACCTATTAAGTAGAGGATTTGTACAAACACAACTTATACTTAGGAATGAAAAGATCATTTTGTGTAGTGGTTTGCCTTAGGGCATTTTATAGTTAGCTGGAGGTTGCAGTGCATACCTTGTGCTAGCTGGTAGGTGGCTAACTATCTCCTATATTTTTATGGCATATTCAAGGTTTTGAAGAGATATGTTAGCTTAGGATGAACTTCATAGAGTCATGTAGTTGGCAGTTATGATGACTAAGTTCTAGCTCAACACTCAACATGCACCTTTCACATTGACAAATATGTTCCTGAAGGATATTTGAGGATCTTGAATCAGAAGAAGAGGGGAGATGAAGAACTATAACAAAGCTCTAAAAAAAATTAGTTACTCTATATACATTAATCTGATGGCCATTAAGGATTTAGAAATAGCATGGAGGCCATTAAGTCTCCATTTGTATATTCCCAAGCTTGCCTATGAGCCTTTGGGTTGTTAAGTGTTATAATCTAAACATATACTCTATTATGAACTCTAATCAATGATAAAATTTGTTTCATTAAAACATAATGTGTCTAGTTGATGTTTCTTTTTATATTACTAATGGAATGTGTATGTTTGTAATGGCATACTTTCAATACCATTATGATAATTAATATTCATGCATGTTATTGGCTCACATCTTTAATGGAGTCCCTAAAAACATTCATGAAGTCATCTTTATTTTGTATAAATATTGAGTATATATTATGTGCCAAGTATTCCAATCCTTATTAGGATTGCATGTCTAGTATGAGTAGTTTGAGTGAAGGTAGCCTTGTGAACTCTTAAGTTCCTATATAACACCAGGCTTAGTCCATGAAAAGATTGTGCCTATGGATCTTCCTTAAGTTTATTGTAATTACTAAGTCATTTTTTTGAATTTATGCACCATGGCATAATTATCCCAATACAGTCCCCGGTTTTTTCTCAGTTGTGCTTTCAGGTAAGTGCATAAATCTTGTGCTTTATGTGGATTGATGTCAACATAGCTGAGTGTTCAAATTTTTAGCTCAAAGGGAACCTCCTATGATTACACCTAGTTTTAATTGAATACATCCAATTCTTAACACCATTTGTGTTGAAATTTTCAATCTTACTTGAATTGCACTCAAATGCCCAATTTAAGCCAAAATCACTTAAACACACTAAATGATTCGATACTATCATATATAAGTGTCAATTTAGGCTAATGTATCCCTGAATGGTACAATTCATTTTATGTGATTCATAACTTTTTTTAAATCATTTTTATTCAAAATGATGATTTTGCATTTTGTTGTTCTTGATCATTTTTTCTTCTAATTCACTAGTACATGTCACGTATTTTTGTTATTTTGTGTCAACAACATCCTAAATGGGATAACGATATGTAAACATCTAACATCACCTTATAGCTCTTCTTGAGTGAAATTATGACCCAATAATATGACTTTATGATCATTTTTTATTAATTGTGCACCATTTTCCAAAGAATTGCACTAAAATTGATTAATCTTACTTAGGCAAATTAAACCAAATTATGAGCTTAAATAAGAATTCCATGGAGTAAATTGAATATTTATTTATTATAAATTGATCTTGAATATCTGCATCACCTAATGACATGATCAATGAGGTGGCATCTATAAGCCATAAATGCAACAAATATTATGATTATGGGCACCCATACCTATTTAATGCCTCTTCCTCCCAAATATTTATAGATTTATTATGCAATATTAGATTAATTCATGGCCACACATCTCAATCTTGAGATGAAAAATCATGGTTAATCTTGACCCATATGAAAAATATATAAATAGTAGGGCATAGAATATCATCTTTAAGCTTAAATTATGTAAACTTATAATGCAGGATTCTCTCTACAAACCATTTGTGTAGTTTGATTTTCATGTTTTATTTGCAATAGGATAGCTTCATTTGATAGGCATATATTTTATTTATTATCTTAATACTATATTATGTATGGTTATATTAAGATAATGGAGGGTTTTTAAATCCATTGTTGATAAAGAGAAGAACACTATATCAAGGGGAAAAACACACTTGGAGCCACTTTTGGGTGGTGGAATCACTTGGGAAGGTAATAGGCATTTGATTTTTCTTAATTGATTTTTATTTTCATTATCAAACCCCATAGAATATGTTGGATTAGATATTTAGTTATTATGCATTCTATTGTTTTTTCATGACTAATGTTTGAACTAATCCTCTTTGTAATCCAACACTACATTTTGGCACACCTTGTGGGACCATAACATCCATTCAAGAAAGGAAGATATCTTGGAAATATCATATTTCCATTTACATCATTAAAAATTCCTTAAAAAAAAATTATTCTTATTTTCTCATGTTTGTAATGTTTTTTGTGCACACACCGATCACACAGTGACTGACAACAGTTCTGAGTGACTGGCGTCAGTTAGGGCTAATCGTGGTTGGTTGGGTTGCAAGGGAAACACTGATAAAAAATTAACATTTTAGAGTTTTATTCAAGTTTTTTTATAACAAATTGAGTTTTATAAGTCTTTGTTCTAAACATTTATTGATCTGAAAGTTTTTATTTTGGAGATTTTATCCTAACAACTACTTTTAAAGCATAACATTTTTACCTTCAAGTTCACAAGTGACCATTATCGATCATTTTTAACCATCCATGATTGGATTATGATATGTGGAAGTCTTGTAGGAATTGACACTAATCAAGAGTGATTGGCATTAGTCTGTGTTTTTGAAAAAACATAGAATTGAGAACATGTTTTTCAAAAGTGCTTGTCTCATTTCAAATTGTGCTTCAAATCTAAACAAGACTATCTAATTTTTTATTGCATAACCTGTGAGGAAAAGTGTTTATTTGAGCATAATTAAGTCTTTTCACATTTATTTTTGGTGTTTTAAAAATAACTAGGAACCTTCAATTTGGTGTTTAAAAGGAATTAATAGATGGTTTATTTGATTGTTTAAGTGGATGTTTTTCAAAGTTTTTGAAAACTAAAGCCAAGGGGATAAGAACACCACCAAACACTTTATTCTTAGTGATTAAAACTAGACTCACTTAAAAAATTTAATCTTTTTTTTTAAAGGTGTGTTTATTTTATGCAAATCATGTAATTGATTTTTAGATTGTCTGAGCAAAACAAATTGTTCATGTATGCTATCTCCCCATCCCCTAGAGGGGATTCAGGTGATTAAAATCACCTTTAAATTATAATTGTGCCTTTTTCCTAGGCATAAAAGGGAAGTTGCCTAGGATCTCCATAAAACCTGTATGGTTTTGGGTGATCTAAAAAAAAAACTAAATCCTTTTTACATAGATTTTATTTCATGCATTTTATCTTGTGAGGGTGATGTCATTGCCTCCCATGAGTTATATAGAGAATATTTGACCCAAGGCTTCATCTCCTAGAATTTTATTCAACCCCTCTCTATGAAAGGGTATATAAATTGGGATTGCCCTGCTGAGATGTTGGTTTGAGCAGTTAAACTATCTCCATTAGTGGCAAGCTAGTCTAAAATCTATGATCATTCAAGACATCACACTACATTGAGAAATTAATGGATGTAGTGGTTATGAAAAGGAATATACCTTTTCAAAATAATCCATTTGATGTAAATCCAATTGATGTGTTGCATCCCTTGTGTTAGCCACACTTGAGACCATTTATATGGTTGTAAATTGTAAGTTTTAGAAAGCCCCACTTATCATAGAGTATTATTGATGTAGGGTGCACCTAAAGGTCCATGTCACCATATTGTCACTTGGAAAAATGGGGGTATAAATTACCATAATATATAAGGTGATTTTATTTTCTATGAACATTTAATTTCCTTTCAAGTGTACGCATATAGATGAACTTCAAAAATACAAAGCAAAAATTGTCAATTTAGGGCTTTGGATGATTACTTAGTTGCGTTTGTCTTTTGGTATTAGATTAATTGGTCCATTATTGGATTGAAAACTTTATTTTAAACAAATTTAGAAACCAAACATATTCTCCACCAATTTATTTAACAAGGAGGTGATGCACTATCCAAAGTGAAAATCAATCTTTGCTTTGTTCAAATTTGTCATCTTAAACATTGTGTCATATCATCTAATTAGTGTAGTTATGTTTCCCATTCAAGTATAAACTAATTACCAATTATATTGAAGTCCTTCATTAATATTTCAAACTCAAATTTTCACCTTTCTAATTTTATAAGGTTGATGTGTTAATTATATTTGCCTTATACACTTGGCTTCAGGGAACTTGGGTTCAATTTCCCATTTGGATTGAAGGCCCATTTTAGACTCATCATCTATCTCACCATTGTGAACTTAGGTCATTAAGTGTATCCCTCACACTCCAAGTTCTAAAACATATTTTATACTACCATTCCTATTACCAAGTGATGACATTGTGTTTTAAATTTGGTTCTAGTTTTATAATTATGAATTCCTTCATGTTTCCACATCTTGAGTTTTTTGGTTTGTATTGTCTCCTTCCTAATCCAAAGGTCTTTCTTCTAGTTTCATAGTAGCAACTCATCAAATTTGAACTAGTTTTTATAGTATTGATGTATCTCAAAAGTCTATGTTTTGGTGTACTAGCTACACTTTAGGCTTTTTTAGTTATCTACCCTCTTTTAATTCATATGATTTCAAATTTACCCAGGGTTGAGTAATTTTGTGAACACCATTATTCTAATTATGTTTGGTATTATGCCACCCTCCCTATTATATTCTCTTTGGTTACTATCACCATGTTTAGAAAAGATCAAAACACATACCTTATTTAAATATTTTCAAAACATTTCTAAATATATTCAAGCATATAGAGTAACCTTTTTAGACATGACTCAAAGGCACACTTATAGTGGGGTCTCTTACATCCTTAACTATGAGGAGGATCATTATTATGATGGTCAAGATAATTCTATGGTATTTGATGACATTCCAACAATAGTAAGATCTAAGGAAGATTAGATAGAATATAAAACCCAATAGGATAAATATGAATCCCTTCTAAGGTTGATAGAATCTAGTGTTAGACTACCCTCAGATTTTCTTATGGAGAAATTACATACCTTAGTTAGAGAAAGAAAATAGTATCAAGAGCAAGTTTTCAAAAACATTGTGAAAATTAACATACCTTCTTTTATCAAAGGTAAGGAAATACTTTTAGAGTCAAAACCCAATGATCAAGATCTTGTTAACAAGATTAAGAAGATAATTCAATGATATGGAGACCAAATTATCATATAATTAACAAACTCTTTAGTAGCTACGTCAATCCATAATAACACTTCCAAAGAATAGGGAAATGTGGTTGAAACAATGCAAAATCTAGTTGAGAACACAACCATGATAGATCAAGATGTCTTAATAAAAAAACCCAATTCCCAAGTGGTTTTACAACACACTCCACTAGACACAGATCACACATTTTTCAATCACCAAGAACCTCTTATTCCTTTGAAAATTCAAAGGCCCAAAAATTCATTATGTATTGAATAAATTATACAAAACAATTTGGCTATTTCATCTCAACCAACATGTACAATGGTGAATAGACAAATAACTCCCCAAAATCAACAAAACATGGTTAATTCAAGGCAATAAATTCCTAAGAATTGATTGCTTATCTACCTGACTCAAAGAGTAAACCAAAACTAAGTTAAGGATCATATGGTGTATATCCCTACTAAATGAATGCCAAAATATGGGAACATACCACCCCAACAGCAATAACAGGGGCATGTATCACCCCAACATTAGCAATAGGGGCACATTCTACCCCAACATAATTATGTTCCACCCATAAATACACCAAACATGTAAGAGTGAAAATCTATGAAATATATTGTGTCATGTTTAGAGACTGGAAACAAGATCAAAAAGTAAAAATTCAATGAGATATGTCTATATCCATTTTATTTATCTATTCTCCAAGTCCCCTTTCCACCTCATTTCAAGGTACCCAAATTTGATAAATACAAAATAAAAGGTGACCCATGTGAACATATCCAGGCATTTTTCATATTATGCCAAGAAGTAGCTTACATTAGCATATTCTTACTATGATTATTTCATGAAGTTTTGTGGGACAAGATTTAGATTGGCTACTCAAGTTACCCAAGGGATCAATTATGGATTAGAATGACTTATTTGAAAATTTCATCAACCATTTATCATATAAAATTGACCATTGTTAACTTATTTAACTCCAAAAAACATGATGGAAAAAACTTCATAGCATACCTATAATGGCGGAGAGCACTAACTGATCATTTTCAACATAATTTGCTAGATAAATAGTTGCTAAACATATTTGCATAGAACTTACTCCTTTAAGTGGTGCATAATCTATTACTTGCTTACACAATCACTTTTAAAGAAATAATAGACAAGGATGTATAGATTGAAAAGCCTCTTATTGAAAAATACCTTGTTAATATTTTTGTGCAAGGTCAAACATCAAATCAGACCTCATCTTCTATTCAAACAAATTTGCAAGAGAAACCTAAGGGTTTCAACAACAAAAAACATGGATGGAAATGGGGTGACTAAAAAAAGACATGTAAAAATGGTGTATGCCCCATTAGACCCAAATGTATAAATGGATACACCTAATCCACCAATTAACTTTAAAATACAACCTCCAAATAAGACATTTTACAATCAATATAGAGTCTTCAGCAAATTTGAAGAACCTATTGAAATAGTATTCCAAAAGCTCATAACAACTAACTTTATTATATGGTCAATACTAAGGCCATTTTATTAAGATCACCCAAAACTATATTGGTATAAAGATAATTAATGGTGCAACTTCCATTGTGTTGTTGGACATGGTGCATATCAATGCATCCAATTATGGCACCTAATTAAAGATCTAATTGAGAGTGGTGAAGTCAAGATAAAATTAGGCACACAAGGCACTAATCAAG
Source organism: Torreya grandis (assembly GCA_037957365.1). Taxonomy (NCBI): domain Eukaryota; kingdom Viridiplantae; phylum Streptophyta; class Pinopsida; order Cupressales; family Taxaceae; genus Torreya; species Torreya grandis. Next base: position 76,045 of record JARHVA010001554.1, read on the forward strand.
ATATGGGAATCTACCAAGATCCATTTCCTCAACACAATCAACCACCACCAAGAAACAAACAATAAAACCAAGGACAAAATTAGAGGCAAAATTAGAAATAAAATCAGGGTCAAAATCATAATCAGCAAGATCGTAATTAGGATCATAATACCCATGATAACAACTTGGGTTATAAAAACATGCCTTATGACTATAAAAACAATATGGGACACATTTTTTAATCCACATTTACACTATTACTATCAAATCTTGTGAACCATTTCATGTTCCTTGCAGTACGAGACCCATTATTATAGGGCCAACACCCTCTCCCCTTAGTAATACTGCATTGAGTTCATGAAATTTTATTGTGACTCCATTTATATGGGTTACTATTTATATACAACACCCTTATTATAATTACAATGGATCCTTGTTGACTCAACATTTTATTAATGCAATTAGATGCCCATGAGTCACCCTCCAAGGTCCTTTGCCTTCATCTTCTGATTATACAGGCTCCTTACTACCTCTAGGTTACACAGTCATAACTAGATGTTTATGAGTTACTCTCTAGGTCCCTTTTCCCTCTTCTTATATATAACCCAATGTTAACATTATGCCTTCAATCCTAAAGCCTAATACTATGCCAAACAAGGCCAAGCCATCTCATCCCAATGTTGAGAAACTTTTAGTCTATCAAACCAACTAAGCGAAACCCTTATGTAGATTTCCATTTTGGATTTATTGCATAATGTGAAGTCTATATAACTATTATTAATAGCTTATTACAAGAATCAACTATTCCCAAAGATATAAATCCTGAATAGTTCTAAAAACTAGTTGGAAATTTGTCTTCATTTTGTCAACTCATGTTTGACCAAAAATACATGTCCACCTTAGGTCCAAGCCATAATAACCCATTATATATTGACATAGTTATTAAAAACCATAAGATCAATTAGTTTCTTATAGATAATGGTTTGGGGCTGAACATAGTGTCCCTCAAACTAGTATAGATATTGGGCTACATTATGAAGGACATCTAACCAAAGATGATCACAATAAAGGCTTATGATAATGTCTAGAAGGAGTTTTCTGGTACTATTTGGTTATTGATCATTGTTGGATATGTTTCTCACCACACATTAATTCATATTATATCCATTGAATTTCCTTACAAAATACTTATTTTTCGTCTGTAGATCCATGAAGTATAGGCTATTCCATCCACCTTGCATTAGTGCCTTAAATTTTCCCACGATGGGATCGAGGTTATTATTCTAGCCAATCAACAACCTTATCAATATTGCAAACGTCTTGAGGTTGAGGATCATAATTATAAATATTGTCTTGGTTATAAATTCCTTATAAATAATAAGGAGATAGTTTCACATCCACCTTCATCCAATTATATCAACCCTAGTGATCTTACATCCACTTCAGTTGATCCATTTCCTATAACTCTTGCAAAATAGTTTGTTATCAAAGATGTGGGATTTACACATACCATCTTAAGGATGCCTTCCATATTGCAACATTTACAAAGTTTTAAAAAACATTTGGTAAACCTAAAACATCCAAGAGGCCAAATAGACCCACCTTAATTTGATAATTGAAGAAAGAATAGTAAAAACCACCTATGGTATTTGTACTTGCTACTTCACTAAAGAAGGATTGAGATGATTTCATATAAGGAGACTAATTGTATTCTAAAGGTCTTGTTAATTGATTTTGAAATAAAAAATATCCTATTCCTAACCAAATCATGGATCATTTTTATTATATAAGAAGTGGCCTTGGCCCATGAGCACAAGGAATACTAGAACAATTATCAGTTGGAGTACCCAATGTAAATCATGGTCTTAGATTTATACTACTTAGGGGTGACCTCATGACTTTTGATAGTGATTTTTTCAATTCAACTAGTGATGAGACTCTTGGTAGTGATGTAGCATCCCATTATAGCCTTTTTGATGAGATCATTAACTCATATTTATTTGACTAGAATTCTATCATAACCATCATGCATGTTTAACCCATTGGAGATTCCCATCCTAAAGAAAGAACCCATTCCACTATTGGAGTTTCCCTTACTGAAGTAGGACCTCATTGTTCCATCTACCTTTTCCATCCTGATCTCATTAATTAAACAAAAAGAAATTGGTCATATGACTTGATGATTTTAAGAATGAAAAATTAATTGCAAAATACATGGGCCTACAAGATGGATTACCCATTAGCAATAATAAATAAGTATTTGATTTGTAATTGGATCCTTCTACCTACTTTAGAGAGTAGGTAAACTTTCTTGGTCATAATAAAGATAAAACATTGAGATCTTCAGGTGAAAACCTCTTTGAGGTGCTCATTGATTAGGGAAAAGGTAAAAAAAGACAAGCCCTTAAGTGAAACCCTATTTTAATCACTCTCAATTAGGAAAGTTTGTTCATCCCCTCAAGACCCAGAAGATCCATCAATCCCCAGCTCCATATCTAGTATAAACATCTCATCAAAACAATAATAACTTTTTGAGCATCTTACTCTTGATTTTCCAAAGGTTTTTGCTACTTGTCCATTACCTAAGATGGTACATTTCAATTCATCACATTTTCCAGAGCTCTAGGAGGACAATCAATAAAATGTAGTAGAAAAAGATGATCATGATCATGCCTTGCCTACTATTGTTGAATATGGATCCACATTGTTTGTAGAGAACACAATTGAAGTAAAGTTGGGAACATACAATGATCCCAAAAAAATTTATCTTGGAGCTTCCCTTATTGAATTAGAACATGAACATATTATATCCATTTTGATGGATTTCCTAATTTTTTTTTCATGGGCATACTCAAACATGCTAGGCTTAGATCCACACTTGGTAGTGTATTATCTTGTTTTTCATCCAAATGCCAAACTAGTTAAACATAAATTGAGAAAAATAAATCCATGCATTACCCTCTTGGTAAAATTATAATTAGGGAAATTATTGGCATCATGCTTCATCTGACCACTAGACTATTCTAAATGGATATCTAACATAATTCTAGTTAGCAAGAAGCCATAGGGCATATGTCTTTGCATAGATTTCAAAGATATCAACAAAGCATGCCCAAAAGATGATTTTCATCTACCAAACATTGACATGATCATAAATTATATGATTATGTATGAGATGGTATCCCTCATGGATGTATTTTTTCAATACAATTAGATTAAGATATCTTAAAAAAATCAACATGAGATTGCATTCACCACTCTCTAGGAAATATTTTATTACAAAGTCATGCCATTTTTTATTAAAGAATGTTGGAGCCACATATTAGTGTACCATGATTTTCATATTCCATGGAATGATGTATGATATTTTTGAGGACTATGTTGATGGCATACTATTGAAATCAAGTACACATGTTGGACATCTTGACATTCTATGAAGAATCTTTAAGAGGCTTCATGAATATAAAGTACAATTGAATCCTAAAAAGTGAATATTTAGCATCAATTTAAGGAAATTTATAGGTTTTATTGTATAAAAAATAATTCTTAAAATTCAACCATGATAAGTTTAAGACCATTGTTTAAATTCCTCCACCTTTAAGTATTAAAGAGCTCTGAAGCTTACAAGGAAAGATCTAGTCAATCCACAGGTCCATTTCTCAATTGGAAGATAAGTGCCACCCATTTACTCATATTTTCAATAAATGGGTAAAATTTCAATGGGATGAATATTTTTAGTTAGAATTTTTAAATTACAAAACATATTTATCTAATATGTTAGTTTTGAGACTGCCAACTCCTAGACAACCACTATTTCTTTACATATCAACAATTGAGCATGCACTGGGGAAACTTTTGGCCCAACATGATGATCAAGGTAAAGAATATGTAGTATATTATTTAAGCCACATGTTGTTGAATTATGAGATTGCATTCACCACTCTCTAGGAAATATTTTTAAAAAATCAACATGAGATTGCATTCACCACTCTCTAGGAAATATTTTATTACAAAGTCATGCCATTTTTTATTAAAGAATGTTGGAGCCACATATTAGTGTACCATGATTTTCATATTCCATGGAATGATGTATGATATTTTTGAGGACTATGTTGATGGCATACTATTGAAATCAAGTACACATGTTGGACATCTTGACATTCTATGAAGAATCTTTAAGAGGCTTCATGAATATAAAGTACAATTGAATCCTAAAAAGTGAATATTTAGCATCAATTTAAGGAAATTTATAGGTTTTATTGTATAAAAAATAATTCTTAAAATTCAACCATGATAAGTTTAAGACCATTGTTTAAATTCCTCCACCTTTAAGTATTAAAGAGCTCTGAAGCTTACAAGGAAAGATCTAGTCAATCCACAGGTCCATTTCTCAATTGGAAGATAAGTGCCACCCATTTACTCATATTTTCAATAAATGGGTAAAATTTCAATGGGATGAATATTTTTAGTTAGAATTTTTAAATTACAAAACATATTTATCTAATATGTTAGTTTTGAGACTGCCAACTCCTAGACAACCACTATTTCTTTACATATCAACAATTGAGCATGCACTGGGGAAACTTTTGGCCCAACATGATGATCAAGGTAAAGAATATGTAGTATATTATTTAAGCCACATGTTGTTGAATTATGAGATTGCATTCACCACTCTCTAGGAAATATTTTTAAAAAATCAACATGAGATTGCATTCACCACTCTCTAGGGAATATTTTATTACAAAGTCATGCCATTTTTCATTAAAGAATGTTGGAGCCACATATTAGTGTACCATGATTGTCATATTCCATGGAATGATGTATGATATTTTTAAGGACTATGTTGATGGCATACTATTGAAATCAAGTACACATGTTGGACATCTTGACATCCTATGAAGAATCTTTAAGAGGCTTCATGAATATAAAGTATAATTGAATCCTAAAAAGTGAATATTTAGCATCAATTTAAGGAAATTTATAGGTTTTATTGTATAAAAAAATTTCTTAAAATTCAACCATGATAAGGTTAGACCATTTTTTAAATTCCTCCACCTTCAAGTATTAAAGAGATCTGAAGCTTACAAGGAAAGATCTAGTCAATCCACAGGTCCATTTCTCAATTGGAAGATAAGTGCCACCCATTTACTCATATTTTCAATAAATGGGTAAAATTTCAATGGGATGAATATTTTTAGTTAGAATTTGTAAATTACAAAACATATATATCTAATCTGTTAGTTTTGAGACTGCCAACTCCTAGACAACCACTATTTCTTTACATATCAACAATTGAGCATGCACTGGGGAAACTTTTGGCCCAACATGATGATCAAGGTAAAGAATATGTAGTATATTATTTAAGACACATGTTGGTGAATTATGAGATTGCATTCACCACTCTCTATGGAATATTTTAAAAAAATCAACATGAGATTGCATTCACCACTCTCTAGGGAATATTTTATTACAAAGTCATGCCATTTTTTATTAAAGAATGTTGGAGCCACATATTAGTGTACCATGATTGTCATATTCCATGGAATGATGTATGATATTTTTGAGGACTATGTTGATGGCATACTATTGAAATCAAGTACACATGTTGGACATCTTGACATCCTATGAAGAATCTTTAAGAGCCTTCATGAATATAAAGTACAATTGAATCCTAAAAAGTGAATATTTAGCATCAATTTAAGGAAATTTATAGGTTTTATTGTATAAAAAATAATTCTTAAAATTTAACCATGATAAGGTTAAGACCATTGTTTAAATTCCTCCACCTTCAAGTATTAAAGAGCTCTGAAGCTTACAAGGAAAGATCTAGTCAATCCACAAGTCCATTTCTCAATTGGAAGATAAGTGCCACCCATTTACTCATATTTTCAATAAATGGGTAGAATTTCAATGGGATGAATATTTTTAGTTATAATTTGTAAATTAAAAAACATATCTATCTAATATGTTAGTTTTGAGACTGCCAACTCCTAGACAACCACTATTTCTTTACATATCAACAATTGAGCATGCACTAGGGAAACTTTTGGCCCAACATGATGATCAAGGTAAAGAATATGTAGTATATTATTTAAGCCACATGTTGGTGAATTATGAGCATAATTATACACCTATTGATAATGCATGTTTATCTATGGTGTTCAATTGCCAAAAGCTATGACATTATATGTTGAACAACAAAACTATTATCATCACCAAGGTGGATCCTCTCAAGTTTTTATTATCCAAAGCAACTCTCATAAGATGTATGGCTAAATGGGTCATTCTCCTAAGTGAATTTGATGTTGAGTATTAGAATAAAAAATATATCAAGGGACAAGTTATTGACAATCAAATTGAAGAGGCCCCTATTATAGATACTCAACCACTCAAATTCAACTTTCTAGATGATTCAATCATGATAGTTAAATAATTGCAATATGAACATGAGAAATGGAATGTTTATTTTGATGGTTCCTTCAATATAATTTATTTTGAGTCATCATATTATTAATTACATCATAAGGGGATTTTATTCCCAAAGTTTTTCACATTAATTTTCATTGTACCAATAACATGGCTGAGTATGAGGCACTTATTATAAGATTGTGTCTTACTATTCAATGGGAAATTCAATACTTAATGGTTTATGGTGATTCCTAATTGATCATAAATAAAACCACTAATAAGTATCAAACTAAAGATTAAAATATTATTCCTTACAATAAAATCATGGATAATCTCAAGGTTCATTTTAAATCTCTATAGTTTGAACAAGTACCAAGGGCCAATAACAAATTTACCAATGCAATAAGAATAATTGGGTTAATGATATAGATTAATGGTACATCTAAAGAGTATTATTTTATGATTGAAAATATTCTACAGCCTATACATATTATGCTAGATTCATAAGGGGTATGCACCATTGATAGTCCTAATCCCCTACCTGAACTACCTTGGTATCAAGCCTCTAATAATTAATTCTATAGTCATGTTTTTTTCCTGACCTATCTAACAACCAAAAAAAACTATTCCATCACCATTTAGCCTATTATACCCTCTTTGAAAACACACTTTATTTCAAAGGCTATGATGGAATGATACTTCATTATTTATCTTTAAGAGAATCCAAGCTAGCTCTAAAAGAGGTTCATGAAGGAATGTGTGAGGCCCACACCAATGGTGTAGTCTTAACTAAAAATCTCCTTAAAATAGGCTATTATTGGCCCAAAATGGAGATATATTCTTGAAATTATGTGAGCAAGTGTGTTCCTTGTCAAAAACATGGAAATTTAATACATGCACCTTTCTTACCACTATAGCCGATCACAACACTATGGTCATTCTCAACTTGGGGACTCGATCTCACTAGGAAAATAAACCTAACATCTTTAGATGGCCATAAATACATTTTAACTACTACCAAGTAATTTACCAAGTGGATTGAGGCCATTCCTCTCACTTACATCATCGAGAAGTAGATTTCCAAATTCATTCACTACCATATCATCTATTGATATGGCATCCTAGCATGCATTATATCCGATAATGGTAGATCCTTTGTAAACAAAGATGTTAAATACCTTTGTGGAAAATTTAAAATCAAGCACAATAAATCCACACCATATAACCCACAAGGAAACAAACAAGTTGAGGCATCAAACAAGACCATTGTAGTTATTTTAAAGGAGATTATCAATAACATTGGCCTTACTTGGCACTTGTAAATCTTTCCTTCCCTTTGGACCTACAGAACTAGTCATCAAACCCCCATAGAATCCACTCCATACTACCTTGTTTATGGCACCAAATTTATTATCTTGATCAAGATTGAGTTGCCTTTATCATGAGTATCTTTAGAGTATATTGAAGATGATGAAGAATACAAAGTCTCTAGATTTCAAGAACTATAACCTCTTGATGGTAATCATTTGGATGCCCTATAAAACTTGAAAACATATCATAACAAATTACAAAGAAGATACAATAAGCACATTCTCCCTCAGGAGTTTAAGATTGGTGATTTGGTCTTGAAAGAGAACTAGTTAAACGCAAATGTTAAATGCAAGAAAAAAGGTAAGTTCCACTATAATTGGTTGGGACCATATGTTATCATGGAAAACTATGGATCAAGGGCATATCGGTTCACTAAACCAAATGGTGAATAAATTCCAAAGCCCATGAACATTGTGCACCTGAAGAGTTTCTACACTTGATAGCTTTGAACCATTGTCTACAAGACCCCTTACTTGGTGGCAACTTGTGCTAAAGTATTCTACCATTTTATCTTGGATTGTCCTCTCATGGACCATATTCTTTTGACCTACCTTGGACCATTATTTACAAAATATTATTAATTCATGACTCTAGACAGTGAAGAATTTTAGACCATTGGCATTTTGAACACATTTTATCCTACCTTGTACCATCCTCTTTTGGACCATATTCATTCTAGATTATTCTCTTTGAGAACCGTATTCTTTGTTATGTCTTGGGATTGTTGTAACCTGGACACTTTTTCCCCTTGACCAATTATGATCTTGATTATAAATCTTCAGCATTATGATCACATTAAATTCTAATTCTACAAAGTAGATCAATAAAGTTAATATTTTACAGCTTCTTTTATAGATGAGTAAACACAAATTCATCTTCATCTCAAGATATTTGTCTACTGAGGGTTATTTAGATTTTATCTACTAATGTAAACTATTCTATTATTTTATTGTTGCTTAGTAGGCATTATTACCTTATTAGGATCCTTATTCTCACCAATTTATGAGCATGTGTGGTTGCAACCAACTTTAGTTGTTAGTGGAGCTCTTAGTTAGTTCCCTGAGCCATTGTTTATATCCATGAATGTTGTTGTAGCCAACTTAGCTGTTATTGGAACTTGTACTCTTGTAAAAGCATGTCCTCAATAGTTGGTTCCAACCCTTATACATATTTTATCCCAAAAACACCAAAAACATTATAAAATGATCCATAAAATATCAAAAACATTATCTTATGCTTTTGTACATTCTAATCCTCACATTATTTCTATTTTGTAAGTATCTTATTCCACACACTTGTCATTTTACAAGACCATTCTCATTTGTATGCTCTTTGTATTTTTTAATCCCATCTCTTCCCATATCTTATACAAAATTTATCATGTTTTCTGGTCATCACCTTTTTCTTCTATCCCATTTCTTAGGAGAATAAGTTCATATTAGAACATATGTCAATGGAACTATGTAGGAAGTGTCTATTTGCCGTGTACATTTGGAGTCAACTCGACCAACCCCTTCCTTTTTTTCTCTTCCCTCATTTATTTTTCATTATACCTATTTAATTAAGGAACAACTTTGTGTCATTATTCTTGTTATGTTATTATAGAAAGTAACACCTCTACTACATGTGCATGAACAATTGTGTTTAAATTGTAATTTTTTTTTTGTGTGTGTGTGTTTATTTTAGTTTTATTGGTTTTTTTATTTTTATTGATATTTTATTATTCTTTCTTTCATCATCATTTATCTCTTCTTCTTTTCTCTTTTTATTACTTCTTATCTCTCTTGGTCTTGTGTTTTCCTGTGTGATCTTTCTTTTCTTTTCTTTTCTTTTCTTTTCTTTTTTGAAGTACATTTTGATGGTCCACATGGATCTTGATATTTATATCTTGATCTCATGTTATTAAGTTTTTCTTTGTTTGTTTTAAAACATTATTATTCCTACTTAAGTCTTGATTATCCATATCTTGATATTAAGTTGGGTTCATTTATGTTTTTATTTCTTTGTCTTTATGTTTTGTTTAAATGTAAATAGTTGTAACTCTGGTTTTGGTCTTTTTTTACCATTATCCTTTGTTATAGATATTCAAATTTGAATTGGCTCTACATAATTGAAATTCCATGTCTTCATAAGTTATTCATACTTATGATGCCTAATTTATTTTTCTATAGCAAGTATTTTATACTTTGGATTCAATTCTAAACATCAACATAGCTTCAATGAATAGATCCCAAGAGCACCATGTATAAACTAAGCTCAATAGGTTTAACACCTAACTCTATGATTTTATGTGCATCTCTTAGCATACATCATGAGTATAATCAAAATTTGGTTAGTTTTTTTAATCCCTCATTTCATTCTCTTCCATTCTAGGTGAACTACATTATCTTGAGGTCCATTTGGACTATGTACATAGCACTTGGATACTAGATGTATCTAAGTTAGCTCATCCATCTTCACTTTATTTTTATCCCTTTCATAATTTTGTGCATTCTCATATTAATGGTTCTTTGTGGCTTTTACATCTACTATACCATTGCATCTATGTTTGTGCCTCTTCATCTTTAATCTATGTAATAGGTTATATCATTGAGCTATTGCTTGATAATTTTCCCATGTTGGGGTACCACATTTGAACCTACCATAATAATAAAATCAGCCCTATAGGAAAAAACCATTCTTTATCAGTGATCAAAATCTACCTTACTAGGGTACAAATTATTTATCATGATCATATTTGATCTAATGGAGTGCATTATTATTTCTTATATCTTTAGAGACGATGTTCTCCTTTTCTTCTAATTCCAAGCTCTATGAAATTTTTCCCTTATTTTGGAAATATTTTATTGTGAAATTTGTCTAAGGATTGATCATTCTATAAGTGTTCAACTTGTACCCTATATTTGGGTGTGTTCAAATTGTATCACTTATATTTTTGGATTATATCCTCCCTATTCCACCCATTTGTGGGGCCCATTTTATTCTAATTATATTTTTATCATTGATAGAATCAATGCATGCAAGCATTAGCTCATCTAGATTTAATCTATTTTATGGGTTAATATCACTTTATCTCTCTTTTCAAGAGTCTATCCTTCTTTTTTCATCCTAATATGTCCTCTCGAGGGGGAATCATGGGCCATTTATAATTTCTTCTTGACAACTCTTTTCTTTGAAAAGACATTACTTTACCTAAATGTCTCACTACTCCTCAAATTAGGGAAAAATGTAGACATCCAATTCCTAACACCATTTGTGTTAAAATTGTCAATCTTAATTGAATTACACTCAAATGCCCAATTTAAGCCAAAATCACTTAAACACATTAAATGGTTTGATCTTTTCATATATAAGTGCTAATTTAGGCTAATGTGTCCCCAAATGGGGCAATGCATTTTATGTGATTCTTAACTTTTATTAAATAATTTTGAGTCAAAATAATGATTTTGCATTTTGGTGCTCTATATCACTCTTTTTTTCTAATTCATTAGTACACATCATGTACCTTTGTTATTTTGTGTCAAAAACATCCTAAATGGAAAAATGGTCTGTATACATCTAAAATAGCCTTCAAATTATTCTCGAGTCAAATTATGACCTAGTGATATGACTTTTTGATCATTTGTTATTAATTGTGTGCCATTTTCCAATGAATTGCACTAAAATTTATTAATATTACTTTGGAAAATTAAACCAAATTATGAGCTTAAGGAAGAATTCCATGGAGCAAATTGAATATTTATTTATTGGAAATTGGTTATAAATATCTACATTACCTAATGACATGATCAATGGGGTGGCATTTGTAAGCCATAAATGCAAAAAATATTAGGTTTATGGGCACCCATGCCTAATTAATGCTTCCCCCTCCTAAATATTTATGAGGATATTTATGGATTTATTATGTAATATTAGATTAATTCATGGATGCACATCTCAATATTGATATGGATGATCATAATTGATCCTAACCCATTTTAAAAATCTATAAATAGAAGGGCATAAAACATCATTTTTAAGCTTAAACTATGTAAACTTATAATGCAGCATTCTTTCTACAAACCATTTGTGTAGTTTGATTATCATGTTTTATTTTCAATAGGATAACTTCATTTGATAGGCATAGATTTGATTTTTTATCTTGAGCCTAGATTATGCATGGTGATCTTGAGATAACAGAGGATTTTAACATCCATTGTTGACAAAGACAAGAACACTAGATTAAGGGGGAAAACATGCTTGGAGATGCTTTTGGATGGTGGAATCACTTGGGAAGGCAATAGCAATTTACTTTCTTTTAATTGTTTCTTATTATCATTAGCAAACCCCATAGAATAGGTCAGCTTAGATTGTTACTTCTAATGCAATATTTTGTGTTTTTCATGACTAATGTTTGCCTTAATCCTCTTTATAATACAACACTATAGTAATAAACCAAGAACTAACTAGACATATTTTCTATGACATTTTGGTTTTGTTATTAGGACCTATATTAAATTTTATTTCTATAATTGTGTAATAGAATGATGTACCAACTTTCCCTTGAAAATAACAAGCACTAACTATAATAGGTGAAATATAGATTTGCACTAAAGCATCCAACTTGAAAAGGACAAAAACTAATAAAATGGGTTCATAATACCCTATATGATGCTTTGTAAGAAGTCTTTTTATGTGAGTTACCTAAGCATGTGTACCAGTGGTTGGTTGTACATTCAACCCTTAAAAGAAGAATCTATGAACAACACTACAAGTGGATAAAGGAGCACCTAGAAGGGATTGAGACTGTAGATGCTACTTAGACTAGAGTAGTAGATAAATGGTGGAAAACAACCTTAAATAGCTACGTACTTGAGTTCACAATCTCAACATACTTGTGCCCCAAGGAAGCTAATTACCATTTTTTACATGACCCTAGAGGAGCATTTATGAAGGAATGTAGTGCAAAGCTCAAAAATATAATGGTGGATTATGGTTTTTAAACTTTGGGAATGGAAGGATAAAGTCCTTTCACGTATGAGAAATTCAAAAGGGGGAAAAGGGGATGTGTAGGTGAGGTATAATGGAAGGGGATGAGTAAATTAACACCTGAGAGCCAAGAAGATAGATTTATAATAAAAGATGGCACTGACTGATGAAAGATATAGAACATAAAAGTACTGAGAGAACCCATAGTGAGTGGGAAGGGCATGGGGAAGGACCTCTTGAAATACAATAATGTAAGGATGAGAGATATAATGAAGTGATGAATCAAGGTCAACAGTTGATAGGTATGGAATTTATTAGGTTCTTAAAGAATTTGGTGACTTAAAATATGCTTGACATGCCTACCCCCTTTAAATATATGGTGTATGCTCACGTGCTAGATCCTCCACTTGAAGAAAATACAAAAATAATAATTTAATCTACTAATTACTTAGATCTTAGACATTTTTCATACTTGTATTGTAAATTTTTTATTGAACAAATTATTCCATACAAGGAGGTGAGAAAAACTACCTCTAGACCATTGGGTCTAGCTCACCATAAAATATCTTGAATGTGAGCATACCAACTTAGCTAATTTAATCTTTTGCTTGTATCCCATGCTTGTGTCTAGTTATAATAAACCAAGAATTAACTATGATAATACATATTTTATATAATATTTTGGTTCCGTTGTCAGGACCCTATTAATTTTTTTTACTATGATGGTGTAATAGAATATTGTACCAACTTTCTCTTGAAAATATCAAGTGTTAGTTACAACAGGTGGAAGATATATTTTCACTAAATCATCGAACTTTACATGGACAAAATAAAATAAAATGGGTTCAAGATAACCTATATGATTCTCTATGCGAGGTCATTTCCTATGAGTTACCCAAGCATGTGTTTCAATGTATGGATACATATTCAACCCATAGAAGAAGAAATTATGAATAACACTATGATTCAACAAAGGATTACCTAGAAAGGCTTGAGACCCTAGAAGTTACTTGGACTAGATTAGTGGATAAATGGTGGCAAGGATCCCTAAATAGATATATACTTAAGTTCACAGTCTCAACATATTCATGCCTTAAGGAAGTAGAGTACCAATTTTTGCATAATATTAGAGTCATTTTTGTGAAATAATTAAGTTCATAGCTCAAAAATCTAATGATGGATTATTGTTTTGAAACTTTAGGTATGGAAAGCTAAAGTCCTTTCACATATGAGTAGTACAAAAAGGGGAGAAGGGGATGTGTAGGTGAGGTATAATGGAAGGGGATGGGAAAATTGGCACCGGAGAGATTAGAAGATAGACCTATAATACGAGATAGTGCCAACTGATGGAATATTTGGAACTTGAAAGAGCCAAAAGAACCCATAGTGAGTAGGAAGGGCATGGAGAAGGACCTCTTAAAATATAGAAGAATGAAGATAAGAGATATAATGAAGTGATTGATCAAGCTCAACATTTGATAGGTGTGGAATTCATTAGGTTCCTATATAATTTTTTGACTATAGATATGCTTGACGTGCCTACCCCCTTTTAACCTATAGAGCATGTTCATACACTAGACCCCCCATTTAAAGAAAGTACAGAATTAATAATTGACTCTATTGATGACTTAGATCTTATATGTTTTGCAAAATTGGATTAAAAATTTGTGATTGAATAGATTATTCCATATAATGAGGTGAGTGTAACTACCTCTAGACCATTGGGTGTTATCTCACCATGGTAAAAATTTAACATGAGCATACCAACGCAACCAATTTTAGTAATGCAAGGTGGGAAATAGCCTATAATAAGTGGTTTAATGTCATAATAAATTAGCATAGCACCAATGACATTAATTACACCAATAATAATGATGGGACTAGAACCTAACCTCATGGTTGGAATTATTAGAGGACCATTACTAGGATAGGCACTAAGGGGACAAATACCTCAAGTACTAACTTCCCCTACAATAGATCTACTATAAAATGGCTATGCATTTTTTAGAGTATCATGGCATGGGTAATGCCATAGAACATGTGTTGAAGTGTGAACTACAATGTTATGCATGGGGCATAAACCAATCAAAGTGAAAGGCTATCCATTTTTCAACCACTTTACTTGATTATGCCCACACTTAGTATAGAAAATTTGATCCATGTGTAAAAATAAATTCATTCATATCTATAATCATATCATAGCCATGGTTGACTATGATACCCTAAATGATGCATTTTTGAATAATTTCACATTCTAGAGTTTGAATAATAGAGCAATATCATGCTAAAAGAGATTATTCTAGGACTCTCAGAGAATGTGTGCCTATACAATGCAAGGTTTAAAACTCTCTTATCAAATCTCCCATATGATATTCACCCTTCCCAATATGCATAGTGGTTCATTGAGGGGTTTATCATGCCATTCTAAAGATCATTTTCCCTAAAGACTTTTATAGACCTTTGAGAAATACTTGAAGCTATGCTTAGAGCCAACGTAGTCAAAAGTGTGGATACTAGGATCAACCCATTTATGGAAGTTTATACTACATCTATAGCTTCCCATATATATAATATTACCACTAACTCATTACATGAAATTTAAAGTGGACTATATTGTATTGATTATGAAGTACAATGCCATAATAGAACTAATTTCTCATAGAGGAATGTGTGCACTCTTCTTCTAATCTATGAAGTCTATTGAGAGGCACATGACATCAATAACTACCCTTTATTGCAACACACTAGCTAAGTCAACACAACCATCTATTGTTAGTTATATGATGCTTATACCCATACCACTTCTATTTGTCAGGTGATTAATAAAATACATGAAAACATGGAAAGAGTTGCATGGTAGGCCATAGAATCAGTCAAAAGGAAGGTTAACCAAGGTAATAAGGGATAAAAACAATATAACATAAGCTTTAGAATGTAATGAGGTGTTAGAGGGTGAGGTAAAGGATGTGGTGGTAGAAGGTTCCCACCATACTCATGTTATAAGTATGGCTCAACATATCATTATCAGCATGACTTCCCTACACATTCCACATGTGGGTATTATCGAGGGTCCTATAAGGTCTAATAATGCCCTAACCTATACAAAAATTTGACTCAAAGTAGGCCTAGCATAGACAAGGGCACAATAATGATTAGGTGTGAGAAAAAAATAGAAAAAATAGACCCCAAAGGTGTAACCTACATACACAAAGATAGTCAAGGTACAAGTAACTACTTGTAGTGGATTCACCACTCAACCGCTAGTTGTGCTAGTACCTAAGTTATGCTTAGAATATGGGGATAAGGGTCATAATTAATACATAATGTGGCTTGGACCAAAATTTGCATTTTACCTAGACCCAACATACCAAAAATATGTATTACATTAGGCTATAAATGTAATCCAAAACTTATAAGGGGAACTCTAATTAATGTAAGACCTAAAAGCATAAACTATCACCTCTCATAAGAAGTAGGATAGCTAAGAAGATAAAGTACAATAATTAATTAATATCATGCACCTCCTATAGATGAAAAGTATGTTGTCACTATTAAATAACTTGATCCTAGAGCATGAAGGACAAAAGTAAGTTGAGGTTATCATTCCAAAAATAAAGAGGTCATGATAACTTTGGCATACATAAAATGTTGAATATGACCAAGAAATCCTACTGGATACCACTATTAATGGATGGTCTATTCATGAGGCTATTATAGATATAGGAATTGAGGTCAACATCTTGACCAAGAATGCCTAGGATAAAATGGGTAGGCCAACCTTGAAACTCTCCCCTCATGTACTTTTTATGACCAATAAGACCCAAGTTTAGCCTATTATAAATCTAAAGAGCATAGTTGTAGATATCATGGGCACTAAATTCCATGCTAACCTTGAAGTGATAGAGTTAGTAGAGTAGGATAACTACATGGTGCTTCTAATAAGGCCATGGTGATATGCAAATAATGTAGATATGCACTTCAAAAGTCATTACTTGACATTTGAAAATGACTTGAAATTTGAAAATGGAAAGTAGAGGGTAGTTGTAGCTCTCTCAAATAACCAAGGACCCCCTATGTTGAGAGTTTAGACATTGAAGATAAGATCAACCATATCTATAACATCATGGTGTAAGGTTCTGAGACTCTATACCCAAATGATAAAGGAATCCTCTCTTGGGAAGATGGATAAATAGCCTCATACACAATAGATGTTGCTTATGACTGATGGGTTGAAGAATCATATGAGATCACAGGTTGAAGGTGCCACTTGGTATGTACAAAGGTGCTAAAACTAGTAAATATAGGCTGGGTTTAGACTGATTACACTTCTAAAATCTGGGTCCTTTACATGAAAAATAGGGGAAAAGAGTGTTTCACCTTATTAAGGGAAAAAATTTAACACTCCCAAAATATGAAGGGAGTTATCTAGTGGAAGACTATATCCATGACATTGAGTCATGCATCCTAAAAGAGATGGATAGAATGGGTGCACTAGTATACACATTGAATATAACTACCACTTGTTAGTGGGTAGAACAAAATCCTAGCTTTCCAAATTATCAAGATGTAAAGGTAACTATTTGTACGAGGTTTGGAAAGAGCAATGATGACCTAGACATTTCAGCTTACTCTAGTGACTCTGAACCTATAGAGCATGTACATATTTGTGAAGAAACATGGACTATGTACAGTGAAAATTCCCCAAAAAATTTATGGGTGCATGTCTTCTACAAATTTTTAAATACTTGGGCACCAGCATGATACGTAGTTAATGAGAAGTGTTATAAGATAGCCAATTGGTATGCCCTTAAGGAGTGGTTTATTCACACCTCCTTTTCTTCACAAAACCTTGAATTGATTGAGCCATTATAGGTAGTTTAAAGTTGAGTGTTTGAGGACACTGTAATATTTGAGGAGTGCCTAAAAGACATATTCAATGAAAAATGGTTAGCACTTTGAACCTTATTCAAAGAGTAAACTCTCAACTTTGACTCTAGTGATGAATATGAAGACACATTGAAGGTGTGTAACTAGAATAATTTGATAATAAAAAGGAAGTTAGTGTGACAAGTTGAGGATAATGCCCCAAAATAATAAGACCCTACCCATATTTGGGTGGAAATAACCAAGGATAAAAGATAATTTGAGGATTCACACCAGGAGAAGAATGAACCCTACCGAGCATCATTAAGAACTACCAAGGTAGATGTTAGTTTAGAGGGGGAATCCAAAATTTTAACTCTAAGCACCTATTGGTCTAACATAGAATTGTCACATATTATGGATATCTTTAAGGAATTCTAATATTTGTTCCCTTGGAACTACAAAGATATGAAAGATGCACACCCATCCCTCAAGAAGATGAGCATCAAACTATTAGATGGTATAAGACCCATTAATAATTAACCTTAAAGGATGAACCTAAATATTCATGCCAAGGTCAAGATGGAGATAAATGGTATGCTAACCACATGTGTCATTTATGCCATGTAGTAACTTGAATGGGTTAGCCCCATGGTCATCAACATGAAAAAGGATGGACACATCTAAATTTGTGTTGATTATAGACTATTGAATTCTACCTACATAACTAACCCCTTTCCAACTTTGTTAACCAATGAAGTATTGGATGTCATCCTAGGTTTCAAGATATACACCTTTAATGATGAGTTCTCAAGATTTATCAAGTCTAGATCAAGGAGGAGGACAAACCCAAAACTACCTTTGTGACTAAATGGGGCTGTTTCAATTATATCATGATGCCTTTTAGACTAAAGAGTGCACCAACTATGTTCTCCTAAGTGGTGACCATCACTTTCAAGGACTTCATTCATAATTTCTTCTAAGTATACTTAAATGATTGGATAATGTATGAGTTAGTGAAGGATCACTATGACAACTTTCACCTTATGTTTGAAAGGTGCAAGAAGTTGCAAATTTATTTGAATCTCAAGTGTCTTTTCACAATGTCATTTGGCACATTCCTCATGCATATCATCTATAAGAATGGCATCATCATTGATCTAGCCAAGATTGTAATCATCCTTTAGCTTCAAACACCAGCAATGTAGAAAGATTTTCATACTTTTCTTAGGAATTATGGGTAATACAAGAATTTCATAAGTAATTATGCCAAAATTATGGTACCTTTTGAGGAACTCTTGTGAAAATATGGACCATTCTATTGGGTTTCAGTGAAAGAATATGATTTTGAGACCCTAAAAGTTAAACTAGTAAGTACAACAATATTACAATTTCCCAAATGGGCAACTCCTTTCCACATCCACATTGACATATCGGGTACTATAATCAATGACATACTCACACAACCAGGTGAAGTGAAAATGGATCATCTTATTTCTTTCATAATTAGAAAACTAACCAAGTCAAAATAGAACTATAACACAACTAAGCATGAGGCACTTGCCATGGTATACACCATACAAAATTTTAGACAATATTTGTGAGTTACCCTCTTCATCTTATTCACTTATCATGAGGCACTTAAGTACTTAATTAATAATCCCATTCTATATGGGAAAATTTGTTGATGGATTTTTTTGTTTCAATGATTTCAATTCTCTATTATAATGAAGCCTAAAAAATAGAATTTGGGGCCAAACCATCTGTTTCACATCAACTCTAGTGATGCAATAGTACTAATTAAAGATGATATGCTTGATGCACAACTTTACAAGGTATAACACATCCCAAAAGACTTGGTAGATATTTCCACATTTTTGACCTCTAGATCCATGCCCCAAACCATGATGACTAAGGAGAAGAAGCAACTCGTAGTTTGCACTACCCCTATTCAACTCATTAGTAGGGAACTATACAAGTTAAGCCACAATGAGGTCATGTACCGATGTGTCCTAGAGTATAAATGAGACTCATTATTACAAGAGGCACATGAGGGTATTGTTGGAGGCCATTATTTTAGAGACACTATGGCACACAAGGTACTATGATTAGACTTGTGGTGGCCAACTCTATTTCATGATGAAAAATAATGTGCCAAATCTTGTGACATCTACTATCACATGATAAAAACAAACCATTGGTATGATATGCCTCTTGTCCCCATCCTTGCCCAAGTACTATTTTTAAAATGGGCCATTAACTTTGTTAGGCCTATTACTCCCATGGTGAGGTGAATAGGTGCAAGGTACATTTTAGTTGCCATAGATTACTTCACCAAGTAGGCTAAAGAAGTGCTAACAAAATATTTTACTACTACCATAACATCAAGATTCATCTAAGAGAATAGTATTAATCATTATAGATGCCTACTTATCATGACTAGTGACCATGGCATGCACTTTATCAATGAAATCATTCAAATCTTACTAAATAAATATATGGTGGTGCACCATAAAATGACACTCTATCATCCCAAAGTGAATGGAACTATAGAGGCTTTCAATAAGATATTGAATACATGCCACACAAAAATATGTGACATTGGTCACAAGGATTGGTATGACCATGTGTCCATAGTATTATGGGCCTATCACACAACATACAAGTGCCTGAACAAGGCTATATTATTTCAACTAGTATTTGACATAGAGGCTATTTTAATATAAAATTCCTATTTCTCTCATTATACATCATGTGTATTGGTTGATTGGATGACTAAAAATCTTTAAGTGCATTCCTGGAAGATTTAGAGTTTTTGGATGAGACACATAGCCAAGCATGATGGAGCCAATATATAGAAAAAGTGTGCCAAAGTATATGGCATGATAAGCACATCAAGTGTAAGATATTTATAGAAGGTGTACTAGTCTTGTTATATGACTCTAAATACCCTAAGCACCCAAGTAAGTTACATATTATATGGATGGGACCTTATGTCATCCATAATATATTGGAGACTAACACGTGTAAGTTACACACATTGATGGGTGAAATGTTCCCTAGGCATTTCAATGGTAATATATTGAATCTATACAATCAATAGGAGGCACTTGCACCATTTGACACCAAATTCTTGGTCATAAGCTAGTTGTTTGGTTATGACCATAATAAAATTAGTAAATGATAGATCTTTCTTTATGTTGTTTCTTTTGTGTTAGGTGAATAAGCATGGTGATTTCAAGCCCACATAAGAACTCTTCTCATTCTTACATGCATAAATACAGTCAGGTGAGTTGATCATTGTCACTTTTTAAGTGATTGAATCTTGACACCTAAGTTTCTAGGCATGTGAAAAGTTTACCAGGTTCAAAAATCTGTAAGTATTATTTGATTATGGAAGGCACACATGATAATCGTGAGTAAGAATTTGAGAATAAACAATGAGGCACTAGAGGACCAGTACAAAGATTTGTATGGGGTAGGGAAGTCTAAAGAAAGAGACATGAAAGTATAGATAAATTGGCCAAGAAAGAGAGGTACACTTGAAAATAAGTGTATCACTAAGAAGATATGGAATTAAGGAAGTTGAATCATGCACATGTAAAGCACTACACCCAGGTTACCATAAGAATGGCAAAGGTCATGCCAAGTTGAACAAAGCACAAGAGAATGACCATCATGATAGTTGGGACCCACCCAGTGGTCGATGGGAAGTGACCATTTGAATTACCTATCATTTCACCAAATAAAATATTGGTAAAGTTAATGTTATGATGGTAGAAGAATAAAGATCTACAATAAATGAGTAGTTGGTGGTGGAGTTTAGTGGATTTCATGGGTTTAGTAGATTTTCATGAATCAAAATGTTTCCAACCATCAATGCAGTAGCTAATAACAATTTATAAAATGGAAGATGGTAGACTTTAAAAGGTTAATAACATTTTTAATATTTTAACATAGAATAAAGAGCCAAAGCCATTAAACCTGAAAGATGTTACCAGAAATAAAACCAGTCATCCATATCCCCCTAAGCAAGAATGAAATAATAATGAGAAGATTATTTTCTACCCCGAGTTAAAAAAGAGGTGAGTGGATAGAATTTTTTTATAGAAATAGGAGAGCAAGAGTTTATCAGAATGACCAAGCCACCATTAATAGAGCAGGAAGCTCACTAGATGGATGCAAATTCACATTTCCCATGATTGTGAAGTAGTATCAAGCATAATTTCAAGATTGAATAGAATCAACTAGCCACATCTCAATAATAGTAGGTTTATGGTGGGAAAGAAGAGTCTAAGCATAGGTTTTCCATAGGCACAAAAGGATACAAAGAAAACATGGGTGATAAGGGAAACAACCACTACAAAACTAGAGGTGTAGATGGTAGAAGGCATGAGCATCACATAAGTAGATCTAGAAGTGAGTGAAAAGATTTCCTATAGATAAATTTCATACCCCCAAAAGGTCATGGTGGGGGAGAAGTGGGTGTCCTTTGCACATATGTGTAAAATCAAGGACTACAACCATAATATAGGTAGTAACACACAAGATTTAAATAAGGATTGGATGGTAGACACTAGGAAGAAGACCAAGGTAGGCACCATGATCTTTGATGTCTCCATAAAAGATAAATTAGAAACCACATGCACCAAAAAACTATTTGAGTTTATTAGAATCATCAAGCCAGAAGACTTTGTGCATTTCCTCCTCTTGCAAATGGTTCTCTCAATTTTAGTTTATTTTCTTGTTAAAGAAGAAGTAAGAAACTAAATACAAGTATGGTAGAAGAACCTATTTGTTTATGCACACATAATCCAAATGATTTTTAAGATCTTATCTTTGTCTTTGGAAGAATGACTTGTAGATAAGAAAGATACTATAATAAATGGGTTGTTAAATGGATAGCAAGGTGGATTGCCTAGCATGAGCTCAATCCAAGAAGTGTGAGCTTACTAGGAGGCTATCAATCCACACTCTTAGAATAGTTAAGTTGAAGTAAATGAAGATGGAGTACTTGCATCAAATGATATAAAGGATTGAAAGGGAATGCAAGAAGAAATAAATGCTTGATAAATGAATTAGACTAATTATATCAATAAGCAAGTCAATACTAATACTAAATAGGTTAGGTTGGGTTTAGAAAATAGTTGGGGACTTTGTGAATAGGTAAAAAGATAGAAAGTGGAATTTGGTTGAGGGAAAGTAGGTGGAAATAGCTTGTTATTATTTCCTACCATAGTGACTATTAGCAGTTAGGATCATTATTGGTAGTTAAGAATGACCATTGGTAGTTAGGGTGACCATCAATGATTATTATGGATTCTAAGGGTGTTTTAAAAAGGGCTATATAATGGGTATAGTAGGATGATAAAGGTATATTTAGGGTAAGGGGTCATAGGGTAATAAGTAGAAGGGTGTGGTTCAAGTACATATGTTAGCAACTAAATAATCAAAACTTAAAACAAGAAATGTACTTAGCTTATTGCTTGATGGTTGAAGATGGGATGAGAAGCAATTTTGGTAGAGTAATAGTACTTGTGGTTATAATAGAATTTTGGTAGAGTAGCATGTATTTATTGTTCTGGCTAGTTGGTTGGAAGGGAGACTTGTAAAGAAGTTCTTGATGAAAAAGCTCCTAATAAATATTGGTTGACAGCTTGATTGCTTAATTTATAAAATTCCTAGATACTTGGATCCTTTCTCACCTCCTTATCCTCTCTTTTATAGGAAAAATATATGGAGGTGTAGGTTCTAAAAGGGGTGAAACTCATTACACAAATTTAATTCTTAATGCATTATCCACTACATGAATTAAATTATGATGTGTTTGGGTTTGCACACAAACTGAGTTTGAGTGTTCAGGTGGTAGGGACATGACTGTCGATGGTTGTGATAATCATCAACAGTTGAATGTTGAAGGTCAAGTGAGGTGAAAAGGTAGGTTAGTGAGTTTTTTTAGCTAGTTTTATAACTTGACTCAAGGTCATGGTCAGAGGCTGGGTAATGGTCTGATCTAGGGGTGTTTTGACATCTAGAACTATCATGTGTAGTTTTTTAGTGTTTATATTTTACCCCTTTTTGTTATGTCATTTGTGTCAGAAAGTTTTAAAACAAATAGTGGATTATAGTTTGAAGTTTTGGTTTTTTTAAGCATGGGAGTAGGTTTTCCCCCTCAAACTAGGAGTGGATGAGGTGAAACCAAATCAAGTGTAGGTTTGACAAGTGGTTTATGATGAGTCACAAGGTTGGTAACAAAAGGATTGGGTATTTAAAGTGAAAACATGAACACAAAATACAACTAAGGGTGATATTTAAGATCATGCATATACTAGGTTTCCATGGTTGGTAAAAATAAAGGTCAACTTTAGAAGGATTGATGATGGGGTAACCAGGCCACAATGTTAGGCATAGCTGATCAGGTTATTCCTATCAAGTCTCCTAGATATGGTTGGTATTTTCACAAGTCTTTGAGGTAAGAAGTACTCTTGGAAAGAACACAAATGGTTTGATGTGGACTAGGTGGTGCAAGTTCAAATGTGTAATATGGCAATGTTGGTTGGTACAATAAAAATGACCAAGGTAAGGTTTTTGCAAATGTGTGATAGTTTGGGCCAAAATGGTCAATGTTAAATTGGATAGGGTAATTGGTATGGTAAGTGGAGAAGGTAATATATAAAGGTGGGTACTAAATTAATGGTGTCAAAATTTGAAAAATTTGACATCCAAACCATCGATGGTCAGGGGTCCTAAATGCAATCATCGATGGTCACCTTGAATGTCAATGGTTAGGGATAAAACTCTAAAAGTTCATAGGTTAAAATTAAAAAAGGTGAGTCATTTTCACTCATTTGATTTTGAATCTTAACTTTTCATACTTAGTGTTTTAGGGTTTTAGCATTTTATGTAAGAGTGGTGTGAGGTGGCTGATGAGTGATTGATTGGGTAGAGGTGATTACTAAGGTAGACCAAGATTTGGCTAAGGATGCAGGGTGGATAGGGGTATGGGTGGGTAGCATGATCTAGGATTCCTCCTCAATGATGGTTAAAGAATGAGGTAGGGGCCACCTTAAATTACTATATTAGTTTGATTTTGGCATTTGATAGCAAAATTTTATTGATTTTTGATTAGTTTGGGGAGGGGTTTAGGTTTGACCTAGGTATTTAGGTTTTAGGTTATTTTTTGTTGATTTTTCAAGTGAAAATGAATTTTGAAGGTTGGGGTAGGTTGAGGGAGGGTAGTGTAACTATTAGTTTGGTTAGGTGTATGTTGTAATGGTGTTTAGTGTATTATGTGGGTAGGTAGGTTTGGGGGTTTTCCATTGATGGTCACACACAGTGACCATCATTGGTCATACCTAACCATCGATGATCATATCAAAGGCCAAATGGTCCCTTGACCATCGATGGTTATACTGGTCATCGATGATCAACCACTTAGGAACAAAGTTTAGTTTTAAGTTGAGGTTAATGGGATTGGCTAGGCTTTATGTGGCAATGGTGTTTTGATGATGCTAATGATTGATGTGGAGTGGTTTTTAGTTAGGTTATGGGTAATGTTTTTCATTTTAAGACTTTAGGATAGAAAATAGGGTAAGTTGATATAAGAGGAAAGTTGGTATTATTAGGTAGGATGAATGAGGTAAAAAAGGGTGAAGTCCATGGGTAGAATTATTTATAGAAAACTAAGTGTGTTCACTATATTAAATAATGTAAGCATGGGATTAGATCCAAATGTGGGATCAGGTTCCTTATATCTTTGCATAGATCCACCATAGGATGATGGATGATGATTGGGCACACATGAAGAAGGTGGGCCTTAGAGTGATGATGCACTACTAGCATGTGCCATAAGATGTGGTAATTATCATGGCCCTCATTAAGAGATGGGATCTAGTCATGAACACCTTTTTTTATTTGATTAGTGAAATGACTATCTTGCTAGAGGATATACATAGGATCACATGACTACCCATTCAAGGGGAGTTGATATATCACATTGAGAGAGATAAGAGGGATGAGTTGATGGAATAGTTATATGGTGATGATTATACATTCACCACATGGCATGTTGGAGGTTTTAGATATATACCATTATATCAGAGAGCTAGGGATGATAAGAGGATAATGACCATGATGATGATGGTAGTATCATGTTTTACAGTACCAAATTTGAGTAGTGGAAGGTTTTTGTATCTATTACTAGGTGTATTGGTGGAGATGTTGTTGGGTCATAGTGTGTTTGGGTGGGAACCTATGCTATTGGTATAGATATATAGGGAGTTATGGGGGTTCAAAGCTCATAGGAGTTATGACATTAGTGTGGGGTTTATGTTATATTACTGGGCCTATGAGTGCATCTAGGTTCTAAGGCTGATGGGGCTACCATGGGAGGGATATACCTAGATGGACTTTAGGGTAGGTTTTATGGAGGAGTGACTACACACTCATAAGACCTAGAGGAGGTTTACGAGACATTAATTGGTTCAGAGGGGAACTAGAGGCCTTAGTGGTTAGAGATGTGGTTTGGAGTTCATATATTAGCTTTTTGAGGTGGGCCCATTATACTTGACACATTTTATCAATGTAAAGCTACAAGTGGATTTTTGGGAGAAGAGAAAGTGAGACTAAGATCATCCCTTTTGATAGGGTTAGTATGTATTTCACCCTAATATAGGGATTCTAGGTCTATTCCCAAGGTATAGGTAGGAGGATTTTGAGTTTTTACTTCTATAGCCATAGCTAATGGAGATGGTTCTTGACTATGAGGAGCTACCTGCTAGAGTAGATATTGATGATGTAATTTTCATTGATGGCTACATGGGGTGGTATCAAGCCCTCTATGTAGTGGAAAATTTTAGATGGGATGATGGGGGTAGGTAGCCCATGGATGTAGACCCATTTGGTGGGGGTCCATAAGTATAGGTACAGGGAGGTGACCCCAATAGATAGGTAAAAGTGGTGTTAGCCATTGCATAGGAATAGGTCACACCTTTACAAGGGTAGATGGCTATATTATAGGGTTGATTTGCTACACTATAGGGTCATATAGCCATTTTGGTGGGTGAGAAGGATTAGGTTAGGACTACACTAGTCCAAGTTACCTAGGAACAAGATACTCTAAGGTAGAGGGGAGGAGCAACAATAACACCAATAGGTCTACCAAGGACTATTGATATGCATAGGTATATAACCACTATATAATATTTATGGTATTATGAGGTGATAGTCATCACACACTATTTATTAGAGCCCTGATGGAGTGAGTACAGAGCTAGATTAATAGTTGGTGCTAGTGTGGTGACACTAGGTCAGTGGGTTGCATTTATAGTGGGACAGACAAGCACCTCAAGAGAGTAGGCACTAGATGGCAGCAATGCCCCTGGGGTATAGGTCCTGATACAATATGTATAGGTGTATATGATTTTGATACTATCTTGTGAGATGATGCAATGATATGTATATGTTTTGAGAGAGAGATACACATTATTACATGTACTATTTTATTTTGATGAGACATGATGCATATATGATGTGATGATGATATATAGATGTTATTTCATGATTCATAGTTTATAGTTTTGATGTTTATAGTTTATTATGATTATGATTATGAGATATAGACTCATTAGCTTAGGAATGTCATGATTATGGCTGATGTTTATGATGAATGATTATACATGATTATGATGATGTGATGCTTTGTTTTATATATGGATATGATGTTTTTATTATGGTTATGATCATGGATATATGATGTGGTTTATGTTTATGATGCTTTGATATGTGATGTGGTTTATGATTATGGATGTGATTTTATGATGATGGTATGGTTTTATAGTTATTTAATTGATGACAACACATAAAGTAAGTTAGATAATAAAACTAGATGTGGGAAAAGAGATGAAAGTCATGAGACATACATCTAAATGAATGCATGAACCAATTATGAGAGGACAAGGAAAAGGAAAATAAGCCTTTAGAATGCTTCACATTATCATGCATTTTTGGTAAAAGGTGTCTTGATCATATCATGTCAAGTAAGCTCTTGAATACCTTGATTTATAGATGGTACAAAGGGGAGATAGGTGATAGGTGGTGTAAAGGGTAGTGTAACCTCTTGAGGTTTAGTTTGCCCCTTCTATAGGTAACCTAAGAACCATAATATATTGTCCATTTCTTAATGCAAGGTGTAGATTTATAGATGTAGGAAGTCTATTGATGTTATATATGAAAGTTGATTGTAGCTTTCTTGAGATAGATTATTCTAAATTTGATATAGGGTCATGTTATGGATTTATTTTGATAGGTTTGTGAAGTTGATCCATGTAGGAAGATTCAAATGATTTGTTTGACAAATTTTACTTATCCATCCTTCAAAGGAGTGGTATAATTTTGGGTTTGTTCATTTTGGTAGCTGTCTTATAAGGGAACAATCTATATTTTTAAGAAATTTAGATTTTGGGTAGTTGTCCTTTAAGGGAGCAATTTGCATGCCAGAGATATTTGACCCAAGTGATATTTAGGTATCCTAAATTATTTTTATGCTAGGTTATACATGGAAAAGTCTATATAGGCTTGTAGGTTTACCTTTATGAGGGTAAAACCTAAAGCATAAAAAGGTTAATGATAGGTGAAAGGGGTGGTTTTGAGAGACAATGACCATGGGATTCCATCCAATTAGGGATGAAAAGTTATCTATGACAACCATGCCATGGGAAGAGATAGGGTAACCATTTTTAAGATTAAGTTATGATTGTGATGGTTAATCACATGGTTCTATGTTATAATCAATTATCATTAAGGGGATAAGATGAAGGTGTGAGGAAGGTGAAAATCTCATAAATTAAGGGATGAGCTTAATTTAGACAAAAGGTGAGTTTGATCTTTGTTTTAAAAAAATGAAAGACATAGGTATAAAGCATTGAGAGGCTCAATTTATGGTTTGCCTTCAAGAGAGAATAAATGATAAGATCTTGATCCATACTTGTGGGTTATGATGTAGGATCTAAGCCAATTGAAAGCAAACTTACCTTGCTTGATTTTTTCCATTTTGGTCACATATTGATTTTCCTTGAGGATGAGGTATCCAATGTTGAATTATTGTTCTTTCAGATGCTTATTATAGGCACACTTAACTCATTATTGATAGACATGAAGATGGTTAAGCACTGCTAGGCAACACTCATCAAGTATCTCAAGTCATGCTAGATGCTCTTGATGATAGTCACTCTAAGAAATGATGTCTTGCAAGGATATTTAAAGAGAGGGAATTTGGACTTTAAGAGGCAAGACCACCTATACTCCTAAGACTAAAAATAAAATGGTAGCACCCATAGAGGTTTGAATGCTAGTGTGATAGGTGCATAAAGCAAAGGGGATGTGCAAGTGTTAATCCCAACCAAAAGCATTAACCATTTTAGTTAAAATTTTGTTGATGGTTTTGTTAGAGGCTTCTACCTATCCATTTACTTATTATTGATAAGGTGAATAAAAGCTTAACTTGATGCCAAATACATCACAAAGACCTTAGACCTATTTGTTTTTGAAATATTTACCATTATTAGTGATGATCTTATTGGGAACACTAAAATGATAGATGATATGATGAGTGACAAATTTGACTATCTTTTTGGGTTTGGTCAAGATGAGATGAATATCCTCCACCCAGTTGGTGAAATACTCAGTGGCTGTGATGATGGAGTGGTGCCATTATGAACAATGAGGATTGATTTCCCCAATTATATCTAGTCCCTATTGTGAGAAGGGATAAAAATCCTTGGATACTTAAAGGCCATGGGTCAATGTGTGATGTAAATTGGCATGTTGTTAACATTTAACACACTTCTTAACATAATCACAATATTCTTGGTTGAGGGTGGGCCAATAGTATCTAAGGTGAAGGATACATTTTGTGATTGATAGACCACTAAAGTGTCTTCTACATATCACATCATGAGCTTCTTTGATAGAATAGGAATATTCATGACTGCATAGGCACTAGAGAAGGAGGCCATTGAAACCGTGTTTATAAAGGATTCCCCCTATTATGGTATAATGAGAGGTGCTCTGAATAAAGGCTTTTCAAGCATTTCTAGAGAGGTTGGGAGGAATGATGTTGAGGTTTAGGTATTCAAAGGTTTGCTCATAACAAATATCCAATATAGACTTATTCATACAACAAATGGTAGGGATTTTAGATTGGATATAAGAGGGTGTGATAAAATGATGAATGGTGACAAAGAGCTTAGAATCAGAGGGCATATATGGGATTTGGGAAGTAAAGGAAGATATTGTATCTATGAACTTATTGGTAGATCGCAAAATATATTGAATAAGGTAATGATCAAATGATGCTAAGATTATATCTAATATCTATTTATACTATTGCACAAAATCATTTTTACATTGGTAGGATCTATTGATCTAGTTGACCATAATTTGGGAATAGCCAAAGATACTAATCATCTTAACTCCCAAGGCTAGAGAGATTTAGAGACCTATTACTAGGGATTCATAGCTAGACATATTATTAGTACACTCAAAATCAAGTTTAAAAGAAAGAGTAAGAGGTTCACCATCGAGGGGAATGAGAATAACTTTGACACCCCCACCACACTAGCACTTCAAGCTATTAAAGAACATGGTTATTTGGTAGGTGAAATCCTATTGAGAAAGAGTCATGATGGACTCATCTGGAATTGTAAGAGGAAGCGGTTGGTCATCTGAAAAATGAGCTTAGGTCAATTTATCTTCAATGACTTACCCTTTAATCAACTTCTAATAGAGGAAATCACGGTTAAACTTAGCTAAGAGTATGATTCACTTATCCATACACTGGTTTTGATATGGTTTAGAGTGCATGTAATTGAGTGGGTCAATGTTGGTGATGATAAAGGTTTTGTGATTGAGTAGGTAATGCCAAAATTTGGAATCCATAAATATTAATGTGATTCAAATATTCTCATTATGCATGTAATAATTTTCATACTATATAAGTATTTGACTTATATAGTAAATAGCTTACTCTTTATTTTGTTTATCATAGTGAGAAAGAATTGCCCCTAAGGAATGATCAGTGGTAGAGATATAAAGGTAGAAGGGTTGGTATTATTTAGGAAGGATAAGAATGGATGGAGAAAGAAGGTAATATTTGATTGAATCAATGGCTTGTTGGTAGTCCTTAGTCCACTTAAAAGATGTATCTTTCTTGAGAAGATGGTGAAAGGGTTGACATATAATTGACAACTGAGAGATGAAGTGATAGATGGATTTGAGCTTCCCCTATAGGATGTGGATTTTATTAAGGTGGGTTGAATGTGGCATGTCAAGGATCACTTTAACTTTGGTAGGGTCTAATTTGATTCCTTGAAGATAGATAATAAAGCCAAGAAGCTTTCTAGAGAGGACCCCAAAAATACATTTCTTGGGGTTGAGTCAAACATGGAAATGAATTAGGAACTCAAAGATAATTTTGAGAACTTCCATATGATCCTTGTGATATTTATATTTCCCAGGGAGATCATCTACATGCTCCACTATGATTTTGTGGATGAGATCATGGAATATGTAGGTCATTGCATGCTAGTAGGTTACTCCAACATTCTTCAGACCAAATGGCATGACCCTATAGTATAAATTTCCCCATGGGGTGATGAAAGAAGTCTTATGTTGATCCTTAAGGGAAATCAAGATTTGATTATATCTTGAGAAACCATCCATAGAGATAATATCTCATGGCTGGCTATAATATCAACAAGTTGGTTGATGCCAGGCAAAGGTAAGTCATCATTTGGATAAGTAAGGTTGAGGTCATGATAGTCAACACAGAGGTAAATTCCCCCTATGGGTTGGTGATGGGAATGATGTTAAAAACCCATTGGGGATAGTTAATGGGTTGAATAAAGTTGACAAATAAGAGTCACTGAAGCTCTTATTTAACTAGAAGGGATTGATACGAGGGTGTATCTTATGAAGCTTTTGCCTAATAGGCTTAGCATCAAGATGGATGACAATGTTATGAAGAGCTATGAAAGGGTCAATTATGGGCATATCCTAATATTTCCAATCAAATGATATGCTTTGGTGATAAAATAAGGAAGGGTAATTATGTTGCTCCAAGGAATCTAAGGATTGACCAATATTTACAATGCGAGGGTTATCTCAAGTATCCAATTTGACATCAATAGTGGATTCATTAAACATGGTTTAGTTTTCAAGAGGAAGGGATTTATGGATAGATGAATCCCCTATACCAAGATAGGTGAGAATGGAATCATCATCTTGATGTTAGATGGTGTGGATGGTAAGAGAATAATTTTTACCATTTGAGGATGAATCAGAGGAAAGATTTTAGTTTGGCCACCCTTTTTATAGGTTAGGAGACCCAAAATAATCATATTAACTTAAAAAAAGCTAGAAGGGATGGTTTTAAAATCCTCAAACTTTGAAAGAGATGGGGTTGGTGAGGATGGAATATCTTCATCAATGGTGGTGATAGGTTTGGGTGAATTGATGGTTTCTTTTAGTGGGATGAACCTAGGGCCAAATAGCTCATGAAGTTTCTATTTTTTTTATCAAAGGTAACTCATGGGGTCCATTTTCATAATGATCAAGTTTGAATCCCTTCCAGGCACACCTATGAAGGTATAATTTGGTAAAAAAAATTGTCTAAATAGGAGAAATTAGAGGTAAATGGTTAGGTAGAAGAGGTGGTGGAAGAATCGAGAAGTAGATGATCAAGTCTCCCATAGATGAAATTGGTTTGGTGGGTGGGAATCCTAAAATGAATGATGGTTTTGATATTGGGATCATAACTAGGATCATGATTAAGATTCCCATAGTTTTTAGGATTAAGGAAGGCATTCAAGACCAAAAGATGATACTCTCCTAGTGAGAAATGTTGAAATGTAGGTTCTAAGGGGTCATCTATGGGGATCTAAGAAGAAAGGGTAGATGAGCTAGTTGAAGCTTCATTAATGGTAGGGGTGGAGTTAATTTTGGTTGGTGGTGAGGTCGATGAGTGAGGAATAAAAATGTCATTAGGTTGATATGTCATATTATAAGATGTAAATGGATTAGGGTTAGTTTGTATAGTGATGACATAACCCTCATATTTAAACTTGACACATCGATACAAGGTGGATAAGACACAACTCATGGAGCAGATCCAAGGGTTTCCAAGTAAGACATTGTATTGGAAATCACCTTCTATGATGTAGAATATAAATGGGAGTGTTCAAGGTCCCAAGTAGATGTGGAGAATGATTATCCCCAAGGTTATGGCCATAGCATCATTAAAGGAATGGATGACTGTTGTGGTTTTTGACATGATATTCTTTGGTAGTTGGAATTGGTCATAAGTATGAGAGGATTTAATATTAATTCTATCTCCTCCATCAATCATAAATAGTTTTATGTAGGTTTGATTGATGTATGTGGTGATGAAGAGGTGAGGATTAGGATCTTCAAGATGAATAGAAGGTATTTTTTAATCCTTGAATGTGACCAGGGTAGAGAGTTGAAGAGTACCAACAAAGGTGGTAAGAGGTTAAGGCTCTTTGATTTGGACCTCTATAGATTGTAGGGCCTTTATCATTGCTTGGTGATGATGGGGTGAGGTGTTAATTAGTTTGTAAAGGCTCATCTTCACTAGTGTCTATTGAAGTTATTTTAGAACTACTTGCTAAAGATTCAAAAGGGTTGGAAGGAAAGGCACTAAAGTGGATATTTTAGGTTTTGGTGAAGGTGAAGGTAAAGGTGTTTGAATCTGATTAGAAGGTTGAGGGGTGGAAGGATATTTATATATAATGGACACTTTGGCCTTTCTTTTATCCTTTGTGAGCCCTAAGATTGGGTAACCATATGGATAGTGTGGATGAGGGGAGCTATAAGGCTATAAGGTTGCTTCGGTTCCTCACTCTTGGATGAGAGTGTAGGGGTGGGTAAGTGTTGGATAGGTTTTTTTAGTGTTTGGGTTGATAGTGGGATTAATATAGGTTCATCTAATAATAGATTGTCCTCATCTCATATGTTATGGATAAGTGCATGGAGAGTTTTGAAGTTCTCTATGTTGTGTCTAAGTGTCTTATGGTATGAGTAGATTAAATTATTGTTGAACCAAGATGGTTTAGTACTTTAAGAGTTAAAGGGTTTGATAGGTGGTAGGTTTAAGGAATAAATTTGTAACAACCTTTGTAAATGGTCAAATAATATTTGAGAAAAGGTGTTAAGGGTGATGGGATTTTGTTTTTTGGTGTGGGATCCTTTTTAGAAGTGGGCCTTACCATTGAATTTGTGGGTAGTAGAATGGTTTTTGTAGGTGTGTTTGAATGGTATTTATTTGCATTAGATGGTTTTGAGGTGGAAGGTTTAAAGGTGAAATATTTGGAGGTGGATGATTGAGATGATGAAGGTTTGGAGATAGGTAGGTAGATAGAGGTAGAGAATTTGGTTAAGAATGATGGGGAGTTTAATGTTTTGGAAGGGGTAGGTAAAGGTATAATAAAATGAGGATGTTTAATTTGGATAGTTTTAAAAAGGTTTACCTTTTTGATAGAAGGATGAGCTCCCAGGATAGAAGAAGGATGGGGTCCTAAGATAGAAGGTAAGAGGGTAGTAGATGGCACATTTATGATTCTAGGTGGGAGTTTGGGTGGCTCCACCTTCTTAGTTAGTTTGGTTAATGTTTTCTTTGGTGGAATAGATGGGTTTAAATCCAACTCAAAGATGGTTTTTTAAGGCTATAAGTAGGAAGCATCCATAGGTTCTTGATAGGTTTTATTAGAGAGGTGTAAGGTGATTTGATAATTTTGGATGGAATGGTTCTTCCATAGTTTTAGAGAGAAAGGTTTTTTATGAATGGGTTGAGGTGATTATGGGTATAAAGGTAGATGTGATTGAAGATGGGGTGGATAAAGGTAAGGTTGAAGGTTCCTTGTCATTTTGATAGGGGAACCGAAGATGGTGACAAAAGGTGGCATGATCTATATTAGGTTGAGAAGAGAATTCTAGGCTTGGAACTAGTCTAAAGAAGGGTTTATAAATTGGTTTGGTTACTTGGGAATCAAATTAAAATATTAGGCCCATAGGTTGAGGTAAGAGAATGGTTTCATCACATTTGTCCTTGATTAAAAGTTCTAAGATTTAGGAGGATGTTTCCTCTAAGAAGGGAGTAGATAAGGTGATCTCCTCTTTTGGAATGGTTTCCAAAGAGAGAGTGGGTGATTTCATGGTGGGAGAGGAAGGTGTGATGGAAATGGTTTCCTCCTCTGGTGTTTCTATCAAATGAGAGATTGGTAAGTCTGTTATCTTATCAAGTGAAGGAAAGGAGGTGGTTGCTTCCTTTGTTTGGGTATCCAAAGGAATAGAGGGTGATTCCATAACTTTAATAAGTGGAGTGGAGGAAGAGGTAGTTGAGGTAGTAGTTTCTTCAAAGATAGGTTCACTAATAATTATATTAACCATATGGACCTCATGAACATGAGATGATTTTGGTTTATTATCATCATGGTTGGTATAAGGGGCATGATTGGGAAAAGGTTTTTAAAATATGTTGAATGAATAATTCGAGGGTGCATTGGGATTATCCAAGGCAAGTTCTCCCTTATCAATCAAGTTTTGGATAATGTTTTTGAAGGTGTTACACCTAATAACATCATGTCCAATGACACGGTGGAAAGTACATAGATCATTTTCATTGTACTAATTGAGAATAGGGAAATAAGCATCAAATTGTTGTGGGGTTTGATGAGGGGAATATATATGATGTTGGAATTGAATAACTTATCCAAAGCTAAAGCATATGACTCCCCTAGTAGACTGGATTATTTTATGGCAGGCCAATTTTGATTTTGGGTTTGTTGATTAGATGAGTTAGAAGAGTTGGTTAGGTTGGGTTGGTTGACAACTAGAGGTGGACCAGTTTTAAGGGCAACCATGTGTGAAACTTCCTTTGGTTTGGTGTTAGGATGGTTAGATTAGTTGGTGGTTTTGGATGGGGAAGGGTCATTAGATTTGAAGCTAGAGTTTTTATTTCTAAGTTTCAACTTCCCCTCATCAATGGCTCTGATTTCTAGTTTATATGCCATGGTAAAAGCCTCATCAAAGGTTCTAAAGTTTTGAACCTATAGAGTAGGGGAAATGTGTTTGGCACAAGATCAAGAGAAAATTTCAATCAACTTAGGTTGGGGCAAAGAGAAAGAGAGCTAGTTGATATGACCTCTCCATTTATCTATGAAATAGTAAATTGATTCATCATCAAATTTCATGATAAAGTAGAGGTTAGTGATGGAGACCTTCTTAGATATATTGACTGAAAAGTGGTTTAAAAAGGTTTGGGTGAGTTGGGAAAAGGAAAATATGGAGTGCTTAGTGATAAAAATATACTAGTATAATGTTCATCCACATAAAGACATAGGAAAGGTGTGAAGGAGAAGAGAATCATCATAGGAAATGAAGTATCAAAATTGCCAAAATACTCTTGGGTGTTGTTGGGGTCCTCCTTGATTTATAATTTAGAAAATTTGGGTAATTCCCATTGAGGAGGGTAAGGTTAGATAGGGATGGATGGGTGAATATTTTCATTACATATTTAGTCATAAGACAAGAAGTTGTGAGCCCTAGAGATAAATGACTCTAGGTTGGTCATTTTGTCCATCAACAATTTGACCAAATCTATTTGGGGTTGGGGAGTTCCATAATTATATGGTAAGTTTTGTTGGGGTTAGGTGGATGCAATATATGGATAATTGGTAGAAGGTTGAGAAGAGGCCACATATTGGTATGTGGTTATTGAGGGTTGGGATGATGCCACACAAAGGTTAATGGGAACAAAAGGTTGGGTGGAAGATGGAACTATGTATCCTTGTGGATTAGGAACATAGTGAGGTTAGGGTATCATAGGTATTTGTTGAGGATTTCATGTGGGTTGGTTCAGTGGTATGATTGGATTGGTAGATTGGGGAATTGATATGGATTGGGATAAAGGTATGAATAGGTTAATTGGTTGTGGGTGAGTGATAACTTTGGTACTGATAAGTGGAAGGGTAGAGGGTATAGAAAGCACCACATTTTGAAGTGGGGTGGAGATTGGTGGGTTGGTAGTGGTAAGGAGAATGATGGAAATTTGGGCATAAGGTATTCCCATGGTAGATGGAGTATGGGTAAAAAAAGGTGAGGTTGCCCCTATGTTGGAGGGGTTATTGTTTAATGTAAGGGGTGTTTGGTTAATTATTGGGTTATTTAATTGAGCTTGGATAGAGGTAGTGGATGGTTTATTGGTTGAGGAAGATGCTTGACTGATCATAGGTTAGGTAGAAGTAGTGGCAACAAAGTTGTTTCAAATAAGATGGGGAGGCATCCCATAAGGTGGATCACTAGGAAGAACTAAAGTAGGGTTTTGGTAAGATAGGGTGTTGAGGTAATGTTGGAAGGCCATGAGGTTGTTATAAAAGAAGGTGGATAAATTCACATCACCTTGGAAAACAATCCAAGGCATGGTAGGGATGGTAGAAGGATGGGGAGAACCCTCAACAACTAAGGTATATTCCATGGAAGAAGAAGAAGAGGAAGGTGGCTCCTAGTTGGTTTGGTTATTTAATTATTGTCTAGTAAAAAACATGTGAGGAATAGAAAGAAATAAAGAAAAGCTCACTACTCAAACACAAAGCAAATGAAATAAAAATATCTCAAGGTAATCAAAACATACACTATAGTGCATTTAAAATATTAGGGAACCTTTTATCTCACTTTTGGCTTATGCCTTAGTTGGAAAGTGTGAAAAAGAACTTGGTTTATAGAATAGGTACTAGAAAAGAAGTCTATGATTGATTTTTGGTGTTTAAGGCTCTCAAAAGTATCTATGTTGGAAATCAATACGTGGCTTGGTATTGGGTCCTACCCCCTCACTTCACACACTGTAACAATAAGGGTGTCAAGTGCTTATCTGGTAGATACCAATTTATAGAGTTTAGACTCAACTAGAGAGCTTTGTTTTGGTTTCTCTTCTTGGTAATGACCTCTAAGTAAGATAGCCAAAGGGTGAAGGTGAACCGATAGGAGATGAAACCCTAGTCAGCCCTTATGTTAATTGTTATGATATTTTGATTTATTTAAGTCATTTGGTATGGTGTGTGATAGATAATTAAATCTAAAATTAGATTAATTTGCTTTAACTTTAACTACGTGAGCTAAGCATGCATCAATCAATGTATGCACTATTTATTTTATACCCAAAATAAATTTTTATCTTTATGAGAATAGAATGAGGAATAAAAAGGCACCTAGATGCTATTGGGTCCCATTGGGCATGTTAGAATGTTTCTCTCCATTTTAGTTTATTTTCTAATTAAAGAATAAGTAAGAAACTAAATCTGGGTATGGTAGAATAACCTATTTGTTTGTGTGCGCTTGATCCAGATGATTGTGAAGAGCTTCTCTTTGTCTTGGGAATAATGTCATGTAGATAAGAAAGATACTAGAACAAAGGGGTTGTTATATGGATAGCAAAGTGGTTTACCTAGCATGAGTTAGATCTAAGAAGCATGAGCTTACTAGGAGGCTATCAATCCACACTCTTAAAATAATTAAGTTGAAGGAAATGAAGATGAATTACTTGCATCAAATGAAAAAAATGATTAAAAGAGAATGAAAGAATAAATAAATGCTTGATAAAGGAAATAGACTAATTATAACAATAAATAGGTCAATACTAATACTAAATAGGTCAAGTTGTGTTCAAAAAATAGGTGGGGACTCTGTGAATAGGCAAAAATATAGAAAGTGGAATTTGGTTGAGGGTAAGTAGGTGGAAATAGCTTGTTGTTATTTCCTACCACAGTGACTAGCGGTGGTCAAGATGACCATCGATGGTTAAGGGTGACCATCAGTGATTGTTGTGGGTTCTAAGGGTGTTTAAAAAAGGGTTGAAAATGGGTAAAGTAGGATGTTAAAGGACTATTCACGATTATGGGGTTAGAGGGTAATAAGGAGAAGGGTGTGGTTCAGGTAAAGATGTCAAAAATTAAATATTCAAAACTTGAAATAAGAAATGTAATTAGCTTATTTCCTGATGGTTAAAGATGGGATGAAAAGCAATTTTGGTAGAGTAATAGTACTTGTGGTTACAATGTAATTTTTTGAGAGTAAAAAATCTCTATTATATTTGTTGGTTGGCTAGGAAAAATACCTGCAAAGAAGTTCTTGATGAAGATGCTCTTGATAACTATCGGTTAATAGCTTGATTTCTTGAGTGATAAAATTCTTGGATGTTTGGATCTTTTTTCACCTCTTTCTCCTCTCTTTTATATGAAAAAGAGATGAAGGTATAGGTTTTATAAGGTTTGAAACTCATTACACAAACATAATTCTTGATGTGTTATCTTGTCATATGAATTAAATTATGATGTGTTTGGGTTCACACACAGACTGAGTTTGAGTATTTAGGTGGTAGGGACCTGACCATCAGTGGTCACAATGACTATCAATGGTAGAGTTTTTAAGGTCAAGTGGGGTGAAAAGGTATGTTATCATGTTCATTTATCTAGTTAGCTAACTTGACTCAGGGTCATGGTTAGAGGTTGGGTATTGGTCTGATCTAGGGGTGTTTTGACATCTAGAAACATCATGTGTAGTTTTTTAGTATCTATAGTGAGTACATGGTGACCAATTTTACTTTTATGGATGGTGCATAAGGATCAAGGTGAGCCTCATTAGTATAATCATAGGGATACCTGGTGTAGGGGCAGACATCCTAGAGATGATAGAGGATAAGGTAAATGATGAAAGGGTCATAAAGCTCTTGGGATACTACAAGTCAGGGTTTACATTCCCCAATAAGGACATTCAAGACCCTAAAACAAGGGTAGTGACACACCTTGTTAGCATCAAACTATTCCCTAGTGGTCAGTGGTATGATATTAGCAAGACCTTCCTATGTATTTCCCACCACTTGACACAAGGAGTGTGGTTTAACATCTATAATTTTATTGCTAAGGAGATAATCAAGAACATAAAAGAGTGTCATTGGGCATTTGAAACATTATAATGGTGGTTTATTTTAATATTGATATTAATGGAAGAGATAGGTGTGTTAGATGGTGATGAAAACCACCTAAGGGTGTTCCCATCGATCCATGAGTCCCCTATAATGAAGTACTAGAACTTTAATTTCCCACTCAAATTCTCATAGATATATAAGACTAGGGTTGAAGGGTGGTTTGATAGTCATATAAGCCTCTAAAAAAGAGTGTCACATCATTTAAGAACTTCCCCAATTATGATTGAGAATGACAACATTTATCATGATGCAACACTTCTATGTGGTGCACCTAACACTCACAAATGGGAACCTATCAGGGTGGCTCTAATTGCCTTATGCATTCTTAGCCAATTATTTCATGGTGGTGCTAAGGAGAATCCCCAATGCACAACATCTTGAGATCTTGGTCAAGACTATGGATCATGATATAATCATGATGAGGTGCCAATTTGTTCACCTTAGATCCAATGCCACCAAAGATGAGGAAGATGACACTGATTAGATGGACATCCATCCCCTCCATAGAGTGATAATAAATGTGAGAATATTTGACCTCTATTATGAAATTAAGCTACACAAGAAGGTAAATAATTATAGAAAGGATGATGATATCCCCCTCCTATTTGATGATGAAGGGAAGGCCACACCAAAGCTACAAGAGAAAACACTCTAAAGGAAATAAGGTGAGAAGTTAGAATAGATCACAAAGTAAATTTAAGTAAATACTACCTATAAAGAACCAATTATTCCTCCCACTCCAAATAAGTGCATGACCTTCACATAAAAGATTGCTTCTTCTAGCGAGATGCTAAATAAAAATACCAAGAGACCTATAATGTTCCCTATTATAACTCTTATAGATATGGAGAGAGAGGTGAGCCTCACACCCATAACAAAGGAGAAAACTAAAGAAGATTGAGCAAGGACCTATATCCTCTAGATAGGAGATGGAAAAGAGGAGCTAAACACCAATAATGCATAGGAAACCCTACAAACTAACATGATCATCATACTTTAGGTCATCAAGGAAATGGTGAGCCTCACATCCAATGTCACCTCACTAATGAGGCCTCTAAAGAAACTAATTCCAACATCCAAAAAGGAGGCCTCCCCCCAGATCTTCAAATATTTAAGGATAAAAGAGTGGCTTGGAATAATATGGGATTAAGCAAGGAGGATATAAATAATTATTTGGTGCTTGAAGAGAAGTGGAAGCTTGACTAAGAGAAGAAAAAGGCCAAGTTAGAGAAAAGGGCCCTAAAAGTTCCCACAATCATAGGATCAACAATTAAAAAAGTTAGACACACACCAAGAAACCCCACCAAAAAGTAGAAGAAGCTACATAAGAGGCATGACCAAGTAATGAAGAGGTGCTTAAATAAAAAGAAGATGATATTGTTTCCTTAAAACAATAAATAGAGATGGTAGAGGAGCCCTAATAGCAGCAAGGTGACATTGGTGCCAAAGGAATTACTTTGGAGGTAAGTATTTAAAAACTCTAAGATGAAGAAGTAGACAAGAGGGAGAAGTTTGAGGAAGAAATCCCCAAGGATCAAACAACTGAGTCCTCAAAAGAGAGAACTAAATAAAGTGGTGACATGAGTAAAGAGGAGGAAGTGAAAATAAGAATAGCCATCATCAATAAGGATGACAAAGAGTTTAATATAATGGATATGGTGTATAATAAATGGGTGGATGAAGACCTATACATGTATAATAATATTCCCCCCCAAGCCACCATGATCAAGATGTACAAACAAATCTCATTTTTGCTACACCACTATATGGATGATCACTAATTTAATGTGCCTAGAGAGGTTACTTCATGCCTAGAAGAGCCTAAAGAGGGGTAGGACTCCCTCCTTATTAACCCTCATGCTATGAACCCAGTCCAATCTGGGAATATCTTGATAATAATGGCCATATAAGTTATACATTGAAACATCATCAATGACAACAAGGTGAGGAAATTTAAAAAGTTCCTTAAAAAATCCAAGGATGAGGTACAGGCCACTAGATTCAAGTTGCAAAAACTATATGAGCATGTGGAGGTATTTGAACCATATCTTTTGGTTAGCATTGACACTTCAGACCTTTGATAGGTTAACAATATTTATGTGTTGGTGGAGTATATACTCCCAAGGTTAAAACCTTATCCAATGAAAAAATAAGAAGAATAAGACCCCAACATCATCTTATAGAATGAACTAGATAACAAACTCTAAGAGGTATAAGACATATTTATAAAATTTTAAGAGGGTGTGGAGGTATCAGATTCATTTTATTAAGTTTCTCTAACCAAGCCTTAGTAATAAACATGCACATAAAGTAGCTAATGGAAGAGAAGGAAAATTTGATGGCTCAAGTGTACTTAGCAAGTAGGTTAGATCAGACACAAATTATGGGTAGTGTGAATGTACTTAGTGAACAGATCAAAGATTAGGAGCAGAACTTGGAAGCACTCTTTTATGCTTTATAGACTAAGGCCTATGAGTAAGGAGAGATCTTAGATGGAAGTATGAAAAGATAAAAACCAATGTTGAGGCCTTCCATAAGGAGGTAGATAAAATGGATATAATTACACTCACTATTCTATCCTCTAAGAGAGATAGTGTCATATAAGAAATCAAGCTAGCCATCAAGGGATTTGAAGACTTTAATGTCAAAATCAAAGAGAATGCACTCGAGTTTTACTCTCCAAAGAGTCTGATAGCTTAGTTTGAGGGTGGATTAAAGTTTTTTTATGGGGTAATGATGGGCTCCTAACCCATTAAATAGAGGATTCACACCAAAATTAATTCTACCTAGGCATGAGATGATCATTTTGTGTAGTGGTTATCCTTTGGGCATTTTGTATCCAATTAGAGGTTACAACACATACCTTGTGCTAGCTAGCTGGTGACTATCTCTTGGCTATTCAGGGCATCTTCAAGGTTTTCAAGAGATATGCAAGCTATATCATGAACTTTGTAGAGTCATGGAGTTAACATTTATGATTACCAAGTTCTATCTCGACACTTAGTGTGCACTTTCCACCCTAGCAAAGTTGTTCCTAAAGGCTATTTAAGGATCTTGAGATAAAAGAGGAGGGGGGATGAACTATAATAGAGCTCTAGTGAAATGAATTTACTTTGTATACATTAATCTGATAATCATTAAGGAATTAAAACATCATTGAGGCCATGAAGGCTCCATTTTTATGTGCCCAACCTTGCATGTGAGCCTTTGGGTTGTTAAGTGTTATGATCTAAACATATACTCCATTAAGAACTTTGA
This sequence comes from Torreya grandis, assembly GCA_037957365.1. Lineage (NCBI taxonomy): Eukaryota > Viridiplantae > Streptophyta > Pinopsida > Cupressales > Taxaceae > Torreya > Torreya grandis. The sequence goes on from JARHVA010001554.1 coordinate 118,946, forward strand.
TTAATGTTAAAGGTTGTTGCATTAAAATTTAATGTGTCTAGTTTACATGTATTTTTGTATTGCTAATGGAATGTGTATGGTTATAATGTCATACTTTCAATATAATTATTATAAGTAATGTCCATGCATGTTATTGGTTTACATCTTTACTAAAGTTCCTACAACTTTCATGACATCATCTTTATTTTTCATAAATATTGAGTATATATTATGCACCAAGTATTCCAATCTTTATTAAGATTGCATGTCTAGATGAGTAGTTTGAGTGAAGGTAAAATTATGGCCTCTTAAGTGACTATATGACACTAGGATTAGTCCATAAAATTCTTGCACCTATGAATCTACCTTAAGTTTCTTGGAATTTCTAAGTCCATTTTATGAAGTTCCACACCATGGTACAACTAGCCCAATGCAGGCCCTGATTTTATCTCAAATGTGCTTCAAGTGAGCACATAAGGCATGTGACTTATGTGTATTGATGTTGGTGTAGTCTCATGTTAAAATTTTGAGTGAAAATGGAACCTCTCATGCTTGCACCTGGTTGTAATAAACCAAGAAATAACTAGATGTATTTTCTATAAAAATTCCAAAGAACTTGGCATAAGTTACATCCTCCCATGAGACCACTTGATATTTTTTTTTCCCACATATCTAAGGGCTATTTGTACTGACATAGCCATAATTTTTCAATCCATGGGTGGTTACACCTTACCTAAATCATATGACCTTACCATTAGAGCTGAGAATGGCCTAATACAAGCTAGGAAGTTACTTCTAAAAGTGTCCATGCCTCTAATACCAAATACTTATGCTACTACTCCAAGTGTTTTTGAATTTCCAAGTGAAAATACAAAGCCTAGAACTTCTCCTAAAAAAGTGGAAGATAATATGGATAAAGATTCAAAGATTCAATTCTTAGAAGCTCAAACTAGATAATCAAGTTTGTAGCAAGGTGTTCATCAAAAACCCTACCCCTATATTCAACAAGTAAATAGGTTCCCACCTCAATATGGGTAGGGGATAAATTGAGGGCAACCTAACTTCAATATGCATGCCAATGCATAAAATCTAACTTTTACCTCCAACACAAGAACAATGGTAATTTTGCATAGTAACTTGGTGCAAAGAGAAGATTAGAAACAATGTCAGTTCATGGATGTCAATCAAGGTGGAGAGAAATATTTGGTTTCTAAAGGAGGATTCATTCCTTAACTATCATTATAATATTAAGTTCTCATGTAATCAAATGAAGGATGGCAAACTCAAGGAGTGAGTTTCACTAACTTTATAGTTGAAGATACTTCTATTCTCAATCAAAGTAATTTAGTTGTAGATAATACTAGAGCAAAGAGGAAGGATTTATAATATTCTAATGGTGTGCTTATAATTTTAAACATCCCTATTATAAGGCATCAAGGTGTAACTGCAAGCATGACATTCCCTATAACTCCTACACCTTCTGTGAATAATAATGTTAGAAGGCCTACTTCAAGTGTTCTAATACCCCAAGTTATAAACACTTACTTTCCTCCAAGGACACAAGAAAAGGCAACTACTTCTACTTTTAACATTATTGTCTCATTAAATAACACTAAGACATCTATTTCTCTTTGGGATGTCTTTCACATGCCTAGTCAAATTGAACTTTTACAAAAGTAGATATCTCAAATTCATGTCAACCCTCAACCATCAAGTCATAGTGATGTTTCTATTATGAATGCTCCTAACCCCATTGTTGAACCCTCTTCTAAATCTAAAAATCCTCCACCCTTCTAACTCACTCCCATTTTAGGGGACAAACTTGTTCACAAATGCATAGTGGATAGTGGGGCTAATACTTTAGTGATGCCCAAGGTTGTAACTAACAAATTGAGCCTAAATTATGAAACATATATTAAAGGCTTCAACTTTATGGTACACTTTCTAATTTAGTAGGACTGGTCAAAGGATTGAGAGTCTTCTTACATGATTTTCCTAACTTCCCCATCCTTCAAGACATTATGCTTATTGACTTGCCTACCCACTTTCATTATCTGCCTCTCAAGGGATTTTATATCCAATATAGGAGGCTAACTCTTAGCTGATTAGTCATTTTTAGCCTTCAAGACAAAGTTTGGAGTAAAGTTTGTAGATACCTAAAATGGTTCACTAATGGATTCGATTGAACTTCAAACTAATTCTTACCAACCATTGAAAATTACATCTAAGAATCATTGAATGTCCCAAATTTTCTTGTTCATCAATCATCAAAGATCAAAATATCATTGATACATCCCTAATTGAGGTATCCTACCATAAGCAACAAAAACCTTTCATGGATTCATCTCTAATAATCCTATGACATGACAATATGTAATTAAGCCTATGAACCGATTAAATAGGGCACATGGACATAAAATAAAATCTTGAAAATACTAAAAGCTTAAATAAAATTAATTAAAATGCTAAACTAAATTAAATTCCTAGTTGAATTATCTATGAGAAATTAATGAAATTCAAAAATAAAAAATATCCTAGCTTTTCATGATTACATATATGAGTTGTCAAGCCTTTGAAAATATCTCACCCATGCCTATTCATTGAAAATCATTATTTTTTGACACCATTTAACTCTACTAGGGTTAATTGACTCACTTAGGTTAGCTTTAAACCCATTACATGTTTAAATTACACTTTAACTCACCTTGAGTTAGGGTTAGTTCTTAAGCCTATAAATACAAGCATTTGCCTTTTCATTTGGAGGGGCATGGATATTATATATTTATAATGCCAAAATATTAAGCCAATCCATCAAGTCACAAGCATAAGCCACATCAAGCAAGCCAACCATGGTGCCAAGGAGAGAAGGAGATCGACAAACTCCATTTCCAAAGATTCTTTGAGCACAAGCCAAACAATCCATAAACAAATCACTTTGATCTCTCAAGGAAGGTAAGGGATTTTTCATTATTTGCATTTTAGTTGTGATTTCATATGTATTTTATTCACTATGCTCCCCCTAATATCCAGGCTTAGAGATGTTAGTAACTAGTGTGTTGATTTCATTTGTTTTGTAAAACTAACACTTGTTATAACCTCTTCTTTATTTTCAAATTCCTATGATCATAAATGGCATGCTTAATGGGACCTAAACGCATCCCATGTACGAAGGAGACCAAGATTCAACTTAGAAATCTTCAAATTAATGCTTGAATATCTTCAAAATTGGAGTTTTAACTTTATTTTTGCCATATTTTTTATTTTTTATGCTAACTCAGATATACACAAAGATAAACATTGGTTAGGCATGAATGACATAGATTCTTCATAACCATCATCAATTCTATGTATGTGAGCTCAGTTCTAGGTAATAATGATCAATCAAGTTGCAGGGGAAAACACAATTTACAAAACTAATATTTTAAATCTTTTTAGCATTCCTACTAGATATTTCTTGGTTTCATTGACCTTTGTACTCTCTATTTAATCACTGTGTCATAGGTTTCAAGAATTTTTTATCATATTTTTAGCTAAAATTTTTAGAATCAAGTATGTTTTGCCTTCAGGTTCACAGGAAACTAATCTCGATCTCTATCAACCAATATCAATTATTACCAACCAAAATCAGTTCTCTGGTAACCAACATCAGTCACAAGTGACTGATATTGGTTTCTATGTGAAAAATATAGAGCAAACCCAAGATCCATATTACTAAATCTTGTTTTATCATCCTTGATTATACTCCAAGGTAGGAGGGAACTCTCTAACCCTTGCAGGTCTAAGGAGGGAATAAAACATGAACTTGCAAGTTTAGACTCATGAACATTTCATTTTGGGTGTTTAAAATGAATTTAGCTAAGTCTTAAACACTTTATTTTAGTGCTAAAATGAATTTTTTAAATCTTGAACAATTGATTTTAGTGCTTAAAAGGAATCTATAATGGATAAGTCTTGAAACACTTCATTTTGGTGCCTAAAACAAATTTTTTAAGTCTTGAATATTAGTTTTAGTTATTAGAATGAGCATAAGTGTTTTTACTTAAGCTATTTTATGTAAATTCTTACAATTTTTTCAAATAATCCAAGGGGATTAAAAATTTATCACACATCTCAATTTGGTGCCTAAAGCAAACATTCACTTAGATTTTAATTTCTTGAAAGTGTTTGTTACTTGTGTATTTTTTGTGCAAAATAAAGAGTATGTGTATGCTCTCCCCCCATCCCCTATAAGTAAATTTGGTGATCAAAATCATCTTTTCACTTATAATTTATTCTTATTCTAAGGAATGAAAAGCATGTTTAGGATCTCCCCAAAACCCATATGTTTTGGGTGTTCTAAATACAACCCTAAAGTCTTTCCACTTAGTTTTATTTTATGCAACTTGGCTTGTGGATGGGAGTTCATAGCTTCTTCATGAGCTATTTAGGGGTGCATTGACCTAATAATTCATCTCCTACCATCTTACCAAACCCATTCCATAGTGGGGTATATAAATCAAGGCACCAATATTAGGAGAGCTAGGAGATTGAGTGGCTAACCTCTCCTTTTATTATAAAGACCCAAGTCATATCTAGTTAACTAGGGGATTCCACTAAGCAATTTATAGATGGAATCACTATGAAAAGGAATAGACACTTTTATAGTAAGTTAGCTAGTATGAACTAAATTGATGTGATGTATCTCTAGTTTTAATGACACTTAGAACCAATCTAGACATTCAAACACTATAATTCTAGTCAAACCCATTTGATAAACCTTGTCAGTTTAGGGCTTGGGATGATTTACTTAGTTGTATTTGGTCATTTTCTTTTATTTCTTGGTATTTTGAGCCTAAAATTTATTTTTCTTCTCATGTCAAAAATGAGTTATTTATTCACAACACTCCATCATTTGAGGAGGCGTTATGTTTTCCATTTGACATTGTGATTTTGCCTAAAAAATTTATGTCAAAAATGTTGTGTGTTACATGATTGAAACGAGTAATGTTATGTTTCCCAAATTAATTCAAGTTGGTGCCTTAGAGTCTTTGAAACAAATCATTATTTTACACCTTGAGAGAGTGATAACATCATTACTCTACTCAAATTATTTCATAGACTCATATTATCTTATGTCTAATTTTCAAAACTTGAAACCAAACCATTTGTCTTTAGGATCTTTATCTAGTGTCGTTAGGCCATTTAATTTTATCTAGCTTGTTTATTCAATAAATCCTAGTTTTTCCTAAGTTGAGTTGTTAATTAACCTTAAAATTTTTGAATATAAACATTGAATGATTTCTATTTAGGCCTTATCTAATTGGGGATTAGATACCTATGTTTCTCTTTTGGGTTACATAACTTAGGTTAATTCTTTACTCAAATTTGAAAACTAATTGTTTTTACCATTATTAGGGAGAAAATAGTCTATCCCAAAGTGCCTAGTCTATACCAAAGTTTTCCAAGTTTGTTATATTAAATACCCCTTTTTTTTAAGTCTATATTTTGATGTCTTATTTGGCCAAGAGTCTTAGTACATGCCTTGTTTTAGTTTATCTTTTAATGCTACATTTAGACAAAAGACCTAGCAACCTTTATTTTCCTAGTTTAGACCTATTTGGAACACTTTGTCCATAGAGTTTAGCATTTTTTTTTGGTTCATCCACTTGAAATTATTTTTATGAAACATTTAACATATGACATTTGACATTAAACTATTTTATACCAAGTTTTATCATAAACCATTTTGGAGATACAACATCATTATTTGACCAAGTTAGATAGAGTTTGAACCTTTTATATTTTTAGACATTATTTTTTTAGAGTTTTTAGAACTATAATCCATCTTGTTGTGAAGAATTTACCATTGATTTGACCATGTATCACTATACACATAGTGGTGTCATGTACAATTCAGGGTATGGAAATATTGTCACACAAGAAGAATTTGTTCAAGACCCTTATGGAGATGATTTCATTTATGAGATGTATCCTTATCCACCTTGAAATGCTCAAATAGGGGAAAAAATTCAAGATCCTTTGGCCCATTATTTGGTTAGCACACCTCCATACTCAAATTAGGACCAAGAATAGATGGCATAATACTTGGCTAGCATACCTTTGATTGTAAAACAAGTTCAACATCAACATTACTATGTTACAATACCATCAGCCTATGACCCATACTTTTTTGATCATCACTTGATTGTGAACAAGGATGAAATCTTAATTATATCCACAGAGGTATGGGATAAGTTTTTGATACAGTTTTCCCATGAGAACTTGCCAAGTCTAGTAAGAGGGCCTTACAACATGTCTTATAACCAAAAAATTGAACAAGCCTCTTCTAAAAATACTCATTCTATTTAATGATGGCATATCAAGACCCTTGTATGCTTTCCATAAGTAAGTGCCTTATAAAAGATCATTTCATTCAGATGCATACAACATACCAAACATATTTCAACCTAGCATGTAACATTAAAAATATGACCATGTCAAGCATTCCTTTTATCAAGATAGTTCCTTCAATAATATTTTTAATCAAGTTGACATGCTAATAAAATAAGGGTATAGACCCATTTATGCAAAAAACTTTGGTATAAAACATGTTAATACCCCAACTATCTAAGAAGTGTCTTCTGCTTCTACATAGAACAATGAGCCAAACATAGTGGATAATATGTAAGTATCATCCAATCTAGACTAAAGTGGTGTAAATTCACAAAAAAATAGTCAACAAAAAAAATGTGCCTTTAGTTCACACCATGAGTGATTCATAAATGCAAGGGGTAGTAACTTCTACCTCTTAACTACAACTAAATAACTCTAATCCTCAACCAACTACTTATTCAAACACCCAACCTTAAGGATTAAGTATTTAAGAAATTACTAGTGCCATGCCTCAATAAAATGTGACAAATTTTACTCCACCACAATAGGTAATGAATAACATTCCACAATAATATACACCTTCTAGGATACCCATGCAATAGAGGCAAAACATTATTCCACCTTAATAGGGGGCAACCAATGTTCCACCTCACCAGGTAGTGATGAACACATCTCTTCAATTACAGGCCAACATGTCAATACAATCATAAATTATTTTTAATCAATAACATCCAAGTATTGGTTAGTGAAAAATGATGAACCTCAACATATGTCTATTTCCCAACAAAGAATCACACAACTAAAAGGTTCTAATGTTTTAGAAGTACCAATTAGGCAAAAATTTCCTTTCATGCCAAACGTGCCATAAGATCAACAATAGGGCCTTGGTTCACAAGTTCCCCTCAATCAAAAAGGTTTGACTACTCAATAGCATGTCCCTATTCAACCTCAATAGGCATATTATATCCATATCCCTCCATCTCAGCTACAATTTCCCCAAACCCAATCCCATATACCTAATCCTAACTAGAATATCACAAATAATGAATGCAATTTTGAAAATCACACCCAAATCGACATGCATATTCCTAGTCCATTTCTTAACCAAACCAACATTCCATAGCAAACTTAGCCTCCACCTCAAGCTAATGTTACCGCTAGTTTTTTATCCCAAGAACTACAACAAATAAAGGATGCAATTGCCCTCATCCAAGATGAAAAACAAACTAAAAATTTCAAGTTGGATGATATGTGTTCTTGTCCCTTCAACATGGAGTACTTGTAAATATTGTTTCTTTTAGGGTACGAACCATCAAAATTTGATAAATATAAGGGGAAAGGTGACCCCAAGGCCCATTTGATGGAATTATTTATTACATGCCAACTAGTGGCCTATAGTGATATATACTTATTACTATTATTTCCAAGGAGCTTAGCATGACAATTATTGGAATGGTTTTTTAAATTACCAATCAATTTAATATTTAATTTTGATGATCTTTTAGACAAGTTTGTGAAACACATGTCCTACAATCTCGAGCATGATATTTAATTTGTAGATTGACACAAGCCAATAAAAAGGCTAGTGAAAGTTTTGTGAGTTATCTATAGTGATGGAGATCCCTTGTCAGCTAATTCACCCATAGTCTACCAGATAAACAATTAGCCATTGTGTTCACCCAAAATTTACTTATCAAGATATCTTACCATTTAGAATTGCAATGTGTACACACTTTTAAAGATATCATTGACAAAGGTTTGTTGATCTAAATATCCCTTATTAATAAAGGTATCATTAAAATAACCTCATCAAATTAGAGCCAAAACCAAAATGAGAACAATGGCTGAAATTAGAACCAAGTAAAAGTGTAAGCATCATAACCTACCCAAGCTATAAATTATGATAAAACCAAGTAGGTAAATCATAATAATAATGTTGTATGGAATCAATTAATTGAGTCATGACATGTCTAAATGGTGCAAACACTATCTGTTCAACCTATGCTACATATGCAAATTACTCCTAACCAACAACCTCTTCAGCAAATGCAATAAACACAAAAACTTAGGCCAACATAATACACATAGAAACCTATGATTTTTCAATCCCCTCCTCCAAGGATAACTATTCCTACTCATCACATCTTTAGTGACCTTGGATAACCCATTAAAAACATGTTTCACAAGCTTGTCATTGCTAATCTGATTAACTAGTTTATTTTTTTACACTATCCTAAGGGGATTGACTATCCAAACCGGTACAAGAAAAATGAACTATATGAGTATCATAAGGTTAATGGCTATAATTTGCATCATTGTGTGAAAATTAAACATTTGGATTAAAATATATATAGGAAAATGGGGAGATAAGATTGGATCATGGAGATTTCACATCTAATCAAAACCTTGGAATTTATCATAACCCCTTTCCACAATATAAAAACCAATAATAAGAACAATAAATACCAATAAAATAATAATAATAATAGTATCAACAACCAATGAAGAACCAATAAAATCAACAATAAAACCAATAATGTCAAACAAATGGATAGAACCAAGGCTAGAATGATGACAACAACCAACAAACCTACCATGCAGTTGCACATGACTACAACAAGGTTGTAGTATATATTGCAAGAGGTTGCATTAACACCATATCCATCTATCCTAGAATAATTAACAATAAAAAAATATTTTTACTAATCATTCCTAACCAACCAACCCATGTCAATGATCTTTATTTGACCTAGGACCACATACAAGCATACCAGTAAGTAGGTATTCCCACTTTTGGACCTTATATCGATAACTTATCATTCACCAATGACCATGCATAAGTACACCAATAACTAAGACTTATCTTATCTAGTCCCCATTTACCCTCATTTATTAACAACAATGGTCTTTTATTTTATCTTGATTATGAAATCACAACTTGATGGTTAAAGATTACTTTACAAAACCCATATCCATATACCACTTCACCCATCATCCAACCAATTGTTCTAGCTAGGAAAAAGTTATTTACCAATGTATAAGAATTTTTTTTTTGATATTGTGGACTAATTAAAAAATATTCCTGCACAGATCTCCATTTTGGATTTGTTATTTACATCCACCATCCACAAAAGCATCTTGATGGAGTTATTTATCCAATCCCAAGTTCCTAATTACATATCTTCTAAAAAATTCCAAACTTTGGTTAGACACCTAGATCCAGGCCAACAATTAATCTTCAACCAAAGTGATATATCATCCCTTGACCCTTTGCATAATAGTCCATTATACATAGAAGTTTTCATAATGCAATATAAAATGAAACATGTCCTCAGAGATAATGGATCAGGTCTAAATATAGTGTCTCTAAAGCTCATCAAGCTTCTTGGGTATACAACAATCAACTTGTAGCCAAAGATGATAACAATCAAGGCCTATGACAATGAATAATGAGAATTAAAAGGCACCATCATCTTTCTAGTTATCATTGGGCCCTTGACTCATGATATTATATGCATTGTGTTATACCTCAAATTATTATATAACATTATTTTGGGTCAACCTTGGATACATGAGATTCATGTAATCTTGTCAACATTGCACCAGTGTATCAATTTCTCCCATTCAAATATGGAGGTTATCATCCATGGAGATTTATAGCCATATGATCATTGCAAGAATTTAGAGGCCAAGTACCAAAGCTATTATTATTTTTTTGGCTTGAATTTAGTTGCCAAGAAGGACAAGGGCAAATAAATACTTTTTGATTCACCAGAGGCTAACTACATTGACCCTAATATCCTTGATTCAATTTCCTACATGATACATTCCACATTACTAAGCTTCCACAAAACCCCAAGTCTTATGGAAGACCTAAATCTAAACCACCTTGTATGGAATGGAAACAAAAGAACAAATCCAAACTACATTTTTCATCACCTATTACTTTCATGCCAAGAATAGGACCCTCTTGTAGATGATGAATATTGGTGTTATAATGACAAACTATATGATTGTTACATAAATGCTATGTATCTAATTTCAAACAAAATCATAGAGAGGAATGCTTATGAAGGAAGAGGTCTTCAGATAAATTAGCAAGGTCTTATTGAGCCAATTTCTCCCACTTGGTACAAATAAACCTATGGCTTTAGTTTTAAAGCACCTAGGCATGACCCCACATATCTCATTCGAGTTCCATCACTAATAACTAGTGATGATGATGCCAATAGCAAAGCAGAGTCTGATTATATCCTTTTCAATGACTTGATGGATACCAATTTGTTTGAAATTAATGCCATTTGTAACCTTTAACTAATTATTCATCATAATCCAATTCCATTATGCTATCCCCAACTGATAGACTAGGACCAGTAAGAATCCATAGTGTTGATTGATGAGTTTTAGAATGATGAGGCCTTCTACAATTTTCTAGGCCTTAGAGATGATGTTTCATTGGGAGACCACAAATAATGGTTCTCAATCAAGTTGGATCATGTAGCCTATTTTGGAAAATGGGTGAACACCCTTAGCTATAAATAATTAAATAAAAAATTAAGGTCCCAAAAGTGAAGAGAAAGGTCGGTCTAGTGGTGAAAACATGTTTTAGGTGTCATTAGATGGGGTCATTTAACCTTCCTTAAACATAGATGAGGAGACCACCAATGAGAAACTTTCCTATGGGTCCAATTTTAGTCTTGAAGAATACTGATATTTTGATTGAATCATCCAAGAGTTCCTAATAGGATTTATCACATGGCCATCCATACCATTAGGAGATTCTAATTCATTTAGGATAACTTAAAGAGCCAGTCCTAACAAAGGACTCTACCATTACAGGTTAGTTTAAATATTTTACAACTATTCTAGAATATGGCTTAACCCTTCTAGTGGAGGACACAATAGAAGTTAACATCAGGACTCTAGATGACTGAAATAGATTAAATTAGGCACATCCCTCACTAAGGAAGAACATGAAGTCTTTACCACCCTTTTGAGGGAATTTGTTGATATATTTACATGGACCTATTCCAACATGCCTGGTTTGGACCCCACCTTTGTTTTCACCACCTTGTGGTACATCTTTATTCCAAACCTATTAAAAAAATTATGTACTATGCATCCTTACATTGATTTATTAGTAAATAAAGAGTTAAAAAAGTTATTGGAAGTGAGATGCATTTGACCGATCAATTATTTAGAGTGGATCTCTAATTTTTTACTTGTCAGCAAAAATCCATAAGGAATAAAAATATACACTAATTTTAGAGACATAAATAATGCCTTCCCTAAGCATTACTTTCCTCTCCAAAACATCGACATGATTAGTGAATCCATAGTTAGTTATGAAATGCTTTCACTGATGGATGGATTTTCAAGATATAACTAGATCTAAATCATGTTAGAAGACCAACATAAAATAACATTCACCACCCCATGGAGAACATTATATTATTAGGTTATGCCATTTGGTATAAATAATGTAGGGGACACTTACAAAATATCCATGAACATCATATTTCATGATATGATGCATAACATTGTTGAAGACTATGTCAATGATATACTAGGTAAATCAAAGACCAGGGTCAATCATCCAACCACACGAAGGAGGATATTTGAGTAACTACATGAATACAAGGTATGGATCGATCCTAATAAATGTGGTTTAGGAGTTACTTTATGTAAACTATTTAGCTTCATTGTATCTCATTGAGGCATTGAAGTCAACCCAACCAAAATACAAGCCATCACTTAGATGCCACCTCTGATTAATTTGAAGTAGCTCTACAATTTTTAAGGCAAGATATAATCCATCGGATGCTTCATATCTTAGTTGGCTGATAAGTGCCACCCATTAACACACCTCCTAAATAAAGGGCTCACATTTCATTGGGATGATGAATTCCAAAAATAGTTTTAGCATTTGAAGGACTACCTTGCAAGTATGCCTATTTTATTACCACCAATGCTAGGAAATCCATTCTTCCTATACCTATTAGCTATAGATAAAGGCCTATGGGAAATTTTAGCTCAACATGGTGATAATGGAAAGGATCATGCCATGTACTATTTAAGTTTTACATTGGTAGTGTATTATCATAATTATATGCCCATTGAAAAATCCTATTTAGCTATGGTTTTTGTAGCTCATAAACTGTGACATTACATGTTGAACAACAAGACCATGGTTATTTCAAAATTAGATCCAATCAAGTATCTACTATCTAAAACATATTTACAAGGTTTTATGGCCAAATGGATCATGATTCTAAGTGATTTTGAGATAGAGTATGTCAACCAAAAAGCTATCAAGGGGCAAGCTCTTATAGATCAACTTTCTAAAGCACCTCTTGAAGATACAAAGCTACTACATTACAATTCCAAGATGAATCCATTATGACCATCATATAAAGACCTCTTGAGGATTAATACTATAATATATATTTTTATGGATCATTCACAACACATGGATCAGGGGCAGAGCTTTTGTTTATTACTCTATAGGGGGATCTAATCCCTAAGTCATTCAGCATCAACTTTCCTTGTACCAAAAACATGGCTGAATATGAATCACTCACTTCAAGGACTTGATAGGTAGTAAAATATAACATACAACATCTAAAGGTTTATGGTGATTTCTAATTAATAATCAATTAGGTGACAAACCATTTTCAGACCAAAGATGACAAGTTGGTGCCCTACAAATCCATTGTTAACAATATCAAATAAAAAATTATTGATGTACAATTTAAACATATACCAAGGTTTAGTAATATAATATAAGATGCCATGGATACCATTGGATCTCTAATTTAGCAAATAGACATGGCCAAAGAATATCAATTTCTCATTGAAAACTTGTTAGCATCAGCTCATGAACCTTCAACTATCGTAATGATATATGATATTGTAAGTCCTAGCTCTATCTATTGCTTAGACCATTATACCTATCTCTATGACCAAATAATGCCACCATACCTATCCCACAAATAATCCGAAGCCTTTTTCCATCATGCCACACATTACACCTTATTCAGATCAACCCTATACCGTTATAATGTTAATGGAACTCTACTTCATTATTTAACTTCATTAGAATCTACATTAGAATTATAGGAAGTTAATGGAGTATGTAGATCCCACATAAGTGGGGAATTCTTATCCAAAAATATTTTTATTACAAGGTATTATTGGCTAATGATGGAGGTAGATGTAGCTACATATGTAAAAAGGTGTGATAAATGTCAATGGCATGCCAATTTAATGCATGCCCTAGCCAAGAATTTGAAACTAATGCTTACACCATGGACATTATCTATATGTGGCCTTGATATCAAGGGGAAGATAAACCCAACATCATCCAATGGTCATAAACACATTCTTACTACCACATAATATTTCACTAAGTGGGTTGAAACTATACCCCTCACTTACGTGATTGGCAAGTAAATTTACAAATTCATCTTTAACCATCTCATTTACTACTATGGTATCCACTCTAAAATTATGTCTAATAATGTTATATCATTTAATAAGAAATATTTCAAATTTATGTGTCAAGTAAAAGATTAAACAACATTTTTCCATGGCATATTACCCTCAAGGTAACAACTAGGTAGAAGCATCTAACAAAACCATTATCAACATCCTTAAAAATATTTTAAATGATGTCAACCATGATTGGAACCTTCAAATATTTTGTGCCCTCTGGGCATATTGTACCAATCACCATACTCTAAGAAGAGCCACTTCATATTCACTTATTTATGGTACTGAGGCCATTCTTCCCATTAAGGTTAAGTTACCTTCTTTGTGCATCTCATTGAAGCATGTCCTAGACAATGAAGACTATCAATTAGTTCTCCTACAAGAGCTATAGTTACTTGATGAAAAATACATGGTCATAGTAAACAATCTATAAGCATACCAAAATTGATATTTTGGCCACTATAATCGATGTGTGAAACATAGAGAATTTAAGATTGGTGATCTTGTTATTAAAGAAAACCAAAAGAATACCATGGTTGAGAAGAAACATAAATTCAAGTTTAAACCCAACTGGGTAGGCCCTTCAATAATTATTACAAACTATATCATTAGAGCATATTATTAGGTTGTGGAGCTAAAAGCTTCACTGATGTAGACATGGAGGAGGTTGTTGAGAGGTTGCTAATTTGTAGAGCAACCGACGTTGGTCTGATCAGTCGACGTCGGTCATATACAGTGAGAAGAGCAACTGACATCGGTCATGGATCAGCCAGCGTTGATCACCTCCAGGCAGACAGGAACTGATGTCAGTCACCTGTGTGGTTCCAGAACTTCTAATTGATGAACAGTTAGTTAACAAACTGGTTGTTTGGATGTCAAAGGTCAATTTTAGACTTGAGATACAGATATAATTATTGTTTGCATGAGATCTATATAATAAACTCATGGGCTATATTGTAATTTGTGCTAGAGAGTAAGAGAGCAAAAATTAGCTCCTTTAGAGTGAAGAGAGCAAGGTGTGTTCCTCCTAGTGCCATAGTGCCAAGTATGGGTGCTAGTTTGGAGAATCAAAAGGATTCTTCATGTATGTAGGATCTTGGTTGGCAGGTGTGTAAGGCCACATTTGGAGATCTACATGTGTAAGTAAGATCATTTATTTGTAGGTGTGTGTATGTGTGTGAGGTCAAAGGAGATCTGCAGGTGGCAGCAGGATCAAAGTGACAGCAACACAACAGGTAGCAAGATCAGGAGAGATCTACTTGGAGTATGGTGTGTACTCAATTGGAGAGCAAAGAGGAAGTCAAGGTAGATCCTTCCGAAGTAAGATCATTTGAGTTGCAAGTTGTTGCAAGTTCATGGGAGATCTACTTGGAGTGCGTTGTGTACTCAGTTTGAGTATGTGTGTATACTCAGTGTACTGGCAGTATTGTTATTGACTGGTTGATTGGCAGTGTTGTTACTGGCTAGTGGAGGTAAATACCAACTCTATGTTTGAGTTGTGTGTTGGGACCATAAGAGAGAGAGTGAGCTCTTGAAGATATTTATTGTTTATGCCCTAGAGGTGTGGGAGCCCTAGAGGTGTGTAAGGAAGAAGATTGTGGCATCTTCTTTGTTGTATTTCCTTCTGAAAGAGTATTAATACAATTGGGTATTGTCTCTCATATTTTGTGTTGTTTCTGATTCTATTTACTTATTGCTTCTGGTTTAATTTCACATATTTAGTTGCTTGGTAATCAATGGTGCTTCCTAGGTCCTAACAGTGGAGTCAAAGCATGTTTGTTGTTCTAGATTCCTGACAAGTGGTATCAGAGCTAAGGTTGCAGGGAGCAGGTTTGTGTTTGATTATAGGTCACTCTCAGGGGTTTCTGATTGAGTGGGAGTATAGCAACGGCATAAGAAAGTACACTAAGAATGGAGGAATTGAAAAGCATGAATGGTCAATTACGGTGTTATGGAAAGAAAGAGCAAGTAAAGAAAGATTGTTGGTTGGTAGCAAATCAACATGAAGGAACTGAAGAAGCAGATGTTGTAGGTGTTGTTGCACAGGATGCTCTAATATGTTCCTTGGATAAAGTAGAATCTTGGTTTATAGATTCTGTTGCCTCTTTCCATGCAGCCCCAATTAGAGGGGTTGGTGAGCCTTGTCAAAGTATTGGCAAAGGGGAAGTGTGGCTGAAATTGTAGACGGCCAACACGTGGGTGTTGAAGGAGGTCATGCAGGTCCCAGTCTTGGAGATGCAGCTAATTTCTTTAGTAAAGTTGGGTGATGAGAGATGCACAATAAATCTCATAGCAGATTCTTGGAATGTTACCAAGGATGCACTTGAATTAGCATGTGGTAAGAAAGTAGGTACTCTTTATCTACTTGCTTGTATTACTAATTCCACTTCTATTGCACAGGTGTGGCTTTGTAGGCTTGGTCACATAAGTGAGAAGGGAATGGATGTTCTTAAGTTAAATGGTAAGAGTTCAGCTTTAGAGAGCATAGACTGAGATTTCTGTGAGCAGTGGGATGCTACAAGAAAGGATTGGATTTATTGCAGGAAAAGGAAGACTAATGTATTTGACAGACTTAAGAACTAGAAAGCCTTGGTGTTCTTAGAGGAGATGATGGACAGAGATCAGTGGATGGGGCTGGATACCTCTGAGAAGGGTAGTTTGGACATGGGTATGATTCAAAAAAACCTTGTGGGTAAAAATTCATCACTCATAGGCGAACACAGGTACCGGCATCGGTCAAGGGTAATCGACATCAAACAGACAGGTATCGATGTTGGTCATGTGTAGACTAGAGGAGTTGGTGGTGTTGGGTAGGTTGAGACCAATGTCAGTAGTATAACTGGTGTCGATGACCTAGATAGTCACATGAAATTGACGTCGGTCAGATGCAGACTATGTGGTGACCAAGGTCAGTCACTGGAATGGATTTTGGGTAGACAACAAGCTATCAAGGAGTCTCAAACACCCATGTGGAGGACTGAAAGGGTAAGTAAGCCTCAAATTCATTGTTCCTCTTCTTTATACTCGTTGCTCACTGTAGAGTAGGAAGGATCCAAGAAATAGTGGGAGCATGGCATGAATGAGGAATTTGATTCCTAAGATGCAGAACCAAACAGGAGATTTGGTAGGGTTTCCAGCCGGTATGAAAACACTGAAAGATGAATGGACTCCTTAGTTAAAGAATAGAGAGAATGGATACATGAGACAGAAGGCTAGGTCATATGGTCTTGAGGAAGCTGCAGGATAGTGGTACAGGTTTTGACAGGTGGATGACAAAGCAGAGCTTTAGTTAATGTCAGTGTAACCATTGTGTTTGTCTTACCAGGTGGATGATGGTCGTGACATTATCCTATTACTGTATGTGGATGGTATGCTTGATGCAAGTTTGGACATATAGGGTTTTGCTAAGCTAAAGGTAAGGTTAGTTTAGTGGTTTTCTATGAATAATTTGGGAATAGTGAAATTCTTTGGCATGAGTATCCTAGAGATAGGTAGATCAAAAGTTGATGTTGTCACGGGATGATTGTGTGAAGGTAGTGCAGGATGTAGAACAAGGCACCACACCTATGGATGGATAGTTCACAAAAAAGGGTCCCCAATCACATGATAAGGTTGAGTACATGTATACTCCCTGAGTTTTCCCAAGTAGTGGGTGTTTTCAGAAAGTTTGTAGTCAATCCAGGAAGGAAGCACTGGAAAGTAGTTCAGTGGGTTCTCAGGTATCTAAGAGGGACCAGTAGTAGGGATTCATGCTATGCAGGGTCAAGTACTTCAGATGTGGTAGGTTACTTGGATGACAGGGGTTGCACCATAGGATGTGTGGTGGTTGGTCTTCAAGATTGAGCTTGAAGAGGGATAAAATCCAAGAAACAAATTATATGGTGTACAGGTATAGGTATAGTGTAGCTATTTATCTCCAAGTGGGAGATTGTTAGATTGTGGAGCTAAAAGCTTCACTGATGCAGACATGGAGGAGGTTGCTGAGAGGTTGCTGAGTTATAGAGCAATCAATGTCAGTTTGATCAGTTGATGTCAGTCATATACAGTGAGAAGAGCAACTGACATCGGTCATGGATTGGCTGGCGTTGATCACCTCCAAGCAGACAGGGACCGACGTCAGTCACCTGTGCAGTTCCAAAACTGCTAGTTGATGAATAGTTAGTTAACAAACTAGTTGTTTGCATGTCAAAGGCCAATTTTAGACTTGAGCTATGGATCTAATTATTGTAATTAGATGTCTAATTATTGTTTGCATGAGATCTATATAATAGACTCATGGGCTGTATTGTAATTTGTGCTAGAGAGTAAGAGAGCAAAAATTAGCTCCTTCAGAGTGAAGAGAGCAAGGTGTGTTCCTCCTAGTGCCATGGTGCCAAGTATGGGTGGTGGTTTAGAGAAAAAAAAGGATTCTTCATGTATGTAGGATCTTGGTCAGTAGGTGTGCAAGGCCACATTTGGAGATCTACATGTGTAAGTAAGATCATTGATTTGCAGGTGTGTGTGTGTGTGCAAGGTCAAAGGAGATCTACAGGTGGTAGCAAGATCAAGGTGATAGCAACACAACAAGTAGCAAGATCAGGAGAGATCTACTTGGAGTACGATGTGTACTCAGTTGGAGAGCAAAGAGGAAGGCAAGGTAGATCCTTCCAAAGTAAGATCATTTGAGTTGTAGGTTGTTACAAGTTCATGGGAGATCTACTTGGAGTGCATTGTGTGCTCGGTTTGAGTATGTGTGTATAATCAGTGTACTGGCAGTATTGTTACTGACTAGTTGACTGGCAGTGTTGTTACTGGCTGGTGGAGGTGAATACCAACTCTGTGTTTGAGTTATGTGTTGGGATCGTAAGAGAGAGTGAGCTCTTGAAGATATTTACTATTTATGCCCTAGAGGTGTGGGAGCCCTAGAGGTGTGTAAGGAAGAAGACTATGGCATCTTCTTTGTTTTATTTCCTTCTGGAAGAGTATTAATACAATTGGGTATTGTCTCTCATATTTTGTGTTGTTTCTAATTCTAGTTACTTATTGCTTCTGGTTTAATTCTGCATATTTAGTTGCTTGGTAATCAATGATGCTTCCTAGGTCCTAACAGTGGAGTCAGAGCATGTTTTTTGTTCTAGATTCCTGACACATATAAGATCACTATACCATACATGGATAAACTTGATGAGCCAATGAACATTATACACCTTAAGCATTGCTTTTTTTGAGAGACCTAGTATATTGTCTATGAGGACTATTTTAATTTTACCATAATGTCAACATTATTCTTTGTATCATTTTATCATTATATTACCTTTTCATTCCACCATTCCATTTAACCATACCTTTCCTTTCAATCAAGTTATTTTTCACCCTCCCTCTCGAGCCTATTTGACTTTGGTTACATTCCATTGGTTACAAGGCCACTTCTAGCATGA
Source organism: Torreya grandis (assembly GCA_037957365.1). NCBI lineage: Eukaryota > Viridiplantae > Streptophyta > Pinopsida > Cupressales > Taxaceae > Torreya > Torreya grandis. The sequence goes on from JARHVA010001554.1 coordinate 138,205, forward strand.
AGTTTTAGATCAAGTTTTAGCAGTTGTTTCAAGTTTTTTAGATAGAGATCATATTTTAGAGTAGTATGATAGAGGTTTGGTAGTTTCATCCTTCATTTATTATTTTTTTCTTTACCAATTATGCCTAATTATAACCACTTTTGGTCAAATTAGTGTCCCATGGTCCTGCTACTAATTATAACCACGTATGGGAAAATTAATATCATTGATCTATGTCATTGTTTCCTATTTATAACCACCTATGTAAGGTAGAACTACAATTACTTGAGGTCCCATCCTAGGACTGTATAGTATATTCTCAATTTATGTTGAGTTCATCTCACTCATCCCTTTCCATGCTCTCACCATTTTGTGAGCAATTTTAAGTTTGAATGTTCTCACCATTTTGCTAGCTTAGACTGTTTGGTATATCATAATTCTCTATCAAGTTGAGATGCTTTAAAAATTCTAATAAAATTGGTAAAACCATTTTATAAAATCCAAAAACATTGACCACTTCTCTGCCTTAAGGATTTTGGGAACTTTCACTAAGTCACAAGAAACCACTTGTCATTTAGTTTCTCCATCCTTTTTGGCCTTGCATCCCATGTTCTCATAATTTTTTGAGTCCATTCCCATATTATTTTATTACATCCATCATGTTTCTTCTTATCATCATTTTCTTCTATCCCATTTCCTAGGAGAACTAAATTTGGCTTGAAGTTTTGTCGGATCTTACATCTATGAAACTATGTCGAGAGTATCCACATGCCTAGTGAATTTGGAGCTAGCTTGGCCACCCCCTTCTTTTTCTTCTATTCCCCCTATTTTGTTTATTTATTTCATTGTCTCTTCCCATCTAAGGAAATTATCATCTTGTTTATGTTATATTATTTATACTAACATTATGATTAACTAGTGTTTGTTTACTATTTCTCTTTCTTTTATTTTTCCTTTCTTAGTGTTTTTTTATTTATTTGTTTATTTTTTACCTATTTGTTTGATTCCATGTTGTGCCTTGATTTAATTTATGTGCATTCATTGGGTGATTCCTTGTTCATTATTATTAAATCCATCCATATTCATATGTCAACATTATCATCATGGTTTTTATCATTGATGTATTGTTTTCACTTGTTTATTGGATCGTGTGTTAGTCCTTATGCATTTTTTAGCCAAGTTATCATGGTGTTATATCATGATGCCTATCATCACATGCTATAGAAAAAATAATATCCAAGAGTCTACATGTCAATTAAGAGATAATACATCTTCTTGGCATTAGAAACATTCCTGATCAAATCCAAATCATATCCTAAATAGAATAATTAAACAACAAAATATTTTTCCTATTTACTAGTTTAGATGAGCATCTCCCTACTAGAATGTTGCCTAAATTCATCTTTATCCTCTATACCAATTTGCCATAATCTTCCATATCATGTTATTCATAATTAGGGTATAATGATTATAACCACCTTTAGGAAAATCATTGTATACCATCCCACTTACATTACCAATGATTCTAACTGCCTTTGGGAAAATCATTATGTTTGCATCTATTTGAAAGTTGATGATTATAACTACCTTTGGGTTAATCATTATCTTTCTTCTACCCAACTAGGGCATGTTTTCATAATGATAATGCTTATAACTACCTTTGGGCAAAACATTATCTCTATCCACCCAACTAGGGCATATTTTTATCCTACCAATGATTATAACCATGTATAGGCAAATCATTGTTTTCACTTTTGATGATTATAACCGCCTTTGGGTAAATCATCCTCTTGTTACCCTAAGCCTTTCTTAATGATTATAGCTACCTTTGGGTAAATTAATACCTTTTTTATCCCACCTATGTCGATGATTATAATTGCCTTTAAGCAAATCATCCTATTTGTCTACCTTAATTGGGGCAGTTCTATATGCCACCAATTATAACCACCTATAGGAAAATTATTCCCTTCCACCCCATTTCATCTATTTAGTCCAATCATTTCCTCATTTCTAAGGACCAATTACCAACCCCTTTTCTAATTGCTCCCTCGATGGGACACCTATAGTTCATCCATTGCCATTGAAGTCATAAGCATATAGGACCTTTTCATTCCTTGAGAAGATGTTACTATGCTTATAACTTTTAATGCCTTCCCAAATAAGGGTAAATTATAGACACGTAAAATTGGCCACCAATGCCTTTAATTGGACTTCACATTGATTCTTACCAAATTATGCCTAAAAATCATTAAACATTCCAAATTTGCTTGTGTGTCAATAATTAAAGATTAAAATCCCATTGAGACATCCCTAATTGGGGTATCCTACTATAATCAACAAAAATCTCTCATAGATTCATATCTAATCATCATATAACATCACAACATGTAATTTATCCTATGGACCTATTAAATAAGGCACATGGACAAAATCAAATCTTGAAAATGCTAATAGCCTAAATAAAATTAATTAAAATGATAAACCAAATTAAATGCCTAGTTGAATTATCCATGATCAATTAATGAAATTATAAAAAAGGAAATTAAAAAATAAAAAAATATACTAGATTTTCATGATTAGATTTGTGAGTTGTCAAGCCTTTGTAAATATCTCAAAATATCTCAGCCTTCCTATTCATTGTAAATAATTATTTCTTGACACCTTTTAACTTTACTGGGGTTAATCAACTCACTTAGGTTAGGTTTGAACCCATTCCATGTTTAAACTATACTTTAACTCACTTTGAGTTGGGTTTAGTTCTTAAGCCTATAAATACAAGCATTTACATCTTCATTTAGAGGGGCTTGGATATTATAGAGCTATAATGCAAGTTTTTTCATAAGACTCATGGAAATAGTGTTATAATTTCAAAATATTGAGCCAAGCCATCAAGTCACAAGCATAAGACACATCAAGCAAGATAACCATTATGCCAAGGAGAGAAGGAGATAGCCAAACTCCATTACCAAAGACTCTTTTAGCACAAGCCAAGAAAGACATAAACAAATCACTTGGATCTCTCAATAAATGTAAGGTATTTGTCATTCTTTGCATTTTAGTTGTGCTTTCATATGTACTTTTCTCACTATGCTCCCCCTAAGATCTAGGCTTAGAGATGTTATTATATTATTGTGTTGATTTCATTTATTTTGTGAAACTAACACTTATTATAACCTCCTATATATTGTAAAATTCCTATGATTACAAAGGTAACCATAAAAACTCAAACACTAAGCTCCACATTGAGCCTTATGTGGAAGCAAGATACAATTTGAATTGTGTCATCAATGATCATGAGGAGTCTATTGTGGATGATGGAACATCTTATAAGCTTGAAGGCATATCTGACTTATTTATAGATGAGTATGGTTCAGACACCTATGGACATAATCCACACACTTACTTTGATCAAACTAACCTTGGAACCTACATCATCCATGAGGGAGCATATGAGTAATCTGAGGTAAGCATTGATCATTCTTTCTCATAAGTTGTTGAAGGTAATAATTTATCTCATGTGTAGTATGATGATAGTTTACAAAGCATGATAGATTAATATGGTGAGAAGAGCAATGTATTTATTCTTTCACTTGAGGAATTAAACCTTTAATATAACATTCATTAAGATGAAGATGACTAATGGCAAAGGTTCAATGACATAAGTCAAGAGTTTGAACAATTGAGTAAGTATACCTCTTCTCCAAAGAAGTGTGAATCCACTAGTAAGTTTGTTAATGAACATAACAAGTAGGATGTTAAGTGTCCTATTGAGCCTAACAAGTATGTGGAAGAATTTCTTATTAAATATGAGAGCATATGCCAAACTAATACCAAAGAATTGATAGTCATGAGAGAGTCTAGTAAATCCAAAATAAAAGATTTTATGTTTAAGGAAAAACTAACACCTTATCCTGATGTTGATCCACTCTCATATGTGTTAGAGCATAATCAATACAAGATTAATGGCCCTATACATCAACTATATCGTGTTTAAGAGGATTCTAAGATTGAGATAGCTATCATGCTTCCTAAAACTCAGTTTGAAAAGTGTAAATCAAACTTAACAAAAGTCAAGAAGGTTACAAGTTCAAACAAGCCTCTTGGAGGTATAGCTAGAACATTCACGAGAGATCAAATTAGTACTTGTAGACATCAAAATATATAAGGTGGTAAATCTTTTAACAATCCACATAAGAAAGTGTTTGATGACAAGCATGTTCCACATGATAGGTTACTTGCATGGAGTAGCTATGATGTAAGAAGAACCATCTTTATCCCTCATTGAAGTTGGTGAGTTATTCTTCACCTTAAGTGAGGTATTTTAAATATTATGATAGGTGTGTGTCTTTTTTTATATTGTGTGTGTGTTCCATAAGTGTTCTTGAAAACACATATGTGTTTATTTTAGTGTCTTGTCTTATGTGTATTTTTTTTTTGGTCTGTTTAGTGTGGTTTCAAAGGTATTTTATTGTCTAATATGTGCATAAGTGACTCCATATCCCAATATATAGGAGTAGGCTATTAGTCTTTGGCATAGATGGCTTTCCACCCCTAGGAAATCACCAAGAATATTGACTATTTGGACCACAATTCAAAATAGGTCAACTCTTTATAGTTAAAAACTTGATATATGGGTCCAATATGGTCTTTTAACATGTACCATTGTCTTATAAGGTCATTCATCATGTTTATAGCCTTGGTCATATTAATTTATAGTTATTAGTTGGTCTTATGTCATTTATGGGTCATATTTGGGCCATTTAATAGACTTGTATGGTTTATCATAGAAAAAAAGTGTGTCAAGATGTTATTCAACATCCATGTGTTACTTATGTGTTAGAGTAACTATTTTGAGCTGACAAAACTATAGGTTTCAAAGTACAAGAAGATGTTAACTCTAAAAAGAGAGATATTGAGCAGTTATACATACTGTAAATCATATATGGCATGTGGGGAATACTAATATAGTGACCCTTTAGGTCCATTTAAATCACTTCCATTATTGATCAGGCTTGAATATCTCAAAAATTTCATAAAATCATTCCATTTTTTCATCTTTCTCTTAGGTAGGAAAAAATGGTCAATCAATCTTTGAATGGTACAACTAAGAGGAGTTAAATCAGGTCAAATGAACTTGGTGGGAGATATCACCCTTTTTATACTCTAGTTTCATGTTAATATTTCCAATTTTGGTGTAGCAGGCTTTATGAACCAATGCTAAGAGTTTTAGTCACATTTTTGTGCTTATTCATTCCCATACCCTATAGGTTTCCTCTCTGTTTGCTTGGTTTCATACAAACTAGTTATTGTACATGATTATAAATAGTGTGAATAACCTTATCACATGGTCATTAGTATGGGTTTTAATGTTTTGAGAGAGAGATAAGCATAACATCTCACATTGCTAGTGATGGACATCATTGAAGTTGTTGACATAATTTCATCAATTATAGAAGGTTCTCCTTTCTGTGGTGGATTTAAAACAAAGGTGGAATTTTGTTTCCACTCCTACATTTAATGGTGGTTATTTGTCTTTCATGAAGTTTAATTTTCCAAAGAGTGTTCTATATGAGATTCAAGGTCTAACACACTCACATAGTCAGCTTTCTTCATGACTTTCACATACAATCTAGTGAAAAGGAGCTTTACATAGTTATGTTAAATAGGAAAAGAGGTTCTAAATCCTTGAGAAGTATCCTACGGTGGAGAGAATCAGTTTGGAATATTCAAAGAGGCTTAATATTAGTTGTAGAATAAATTCACCATACACACAGTTATATATCCTATCTTCACATATAGGGTTTTTTCAAGTACACCTACAAGTGGTCCCAACAGAGGTTGAGAATAGTTTAATATAGGTGTTTTAAACTTGTTTGAACCTTCATTGAGTTCTAAAATAATTGAGGGTGTCATAGTATCCATGGTGGAGCCATAAGTGACAAATAGACTTTAAACTTATGTCCAAAAGTTGATGATACTTCAGGGACATGTTACCTTAATATTTCCAAAATAGGGATCTTGCCTTTCTTTTGATCCTTCCATAGTAAAGTATCTGAGGTCTAAATAAGTTTGATGGTTTCCATAATGTATCCCAAATATAGGGGTAATTATTTGACATGATAGGTTGTTTATTTGACCAAAATAAGGTAATATAGAAATGCCTCCATCCATAACATTCTCTCACAATAGAATTTTAGTATACTTTATAGTATTTTTAGTGTAGATGGCCTTACATCACCATGTGACATGATGGTTGCATAAATCAAAGAATAGTGTCTCTATTTGACTTGAAATGTTTCTAGTAATCTCAAGAGGGGTTAGAAGGAATGAAGTCTAGTTTTAAAGAAGAAATCACTAAGTACATGTCTTATGGCCTCTAAATTGGAATCTACAATTAGTTTACAGAATAAAGTGTGTTGATAATGAGACATAATAGAAGCATACCTATAAATAAGTGATTCCATTTGAATAAAATTGACACTAGGGACCCAAATATGGAATTTAGTGGATTTAGGCACAAGGTTTGATACATATTACCACCTATAGAGGTCCCTTGGTTCTCAAAAGGGCCATCTATAGTCTGACTATAGATACCTATTGGTTGATGATGAGAAACTAGAGGTTAAAAACCCTGTAAACATAGACATTTTACCAAAAATGTATGAAATTAGTTAAAAGACTTAAAATAGGTCTTAGGGTATAAGATATAAGGTTTTAGCATTGAAGGACACCTATAGGCATATCATTTTCTTGATTGAATAATACAGTCACACAGTCTACCAAGTAGACTTAGGCAAATAGAGAAGAGTGAAAGTTGGAGGTTAGCAAAGGTTGTAGGATGAATTGATTATGCTAGATCCACTCTCATAGTGGTATGTATTGCTTAACGTGATGATTATGGTAATTAAATATATCAAGGATGGTTTTAACCTTTAACCTATAGTCTGACTCAAAGTCTTTACATAATCACTTTCATACAAAGTTTGCCTTGAATTTTACAATGTTGGAAGGTGCTAGGAGTGTGATCCAATATTTAAAATTGGTACATAAGGTATTTATAACCTATTATAACTTATCATATATCCAAATTAATTGATAAAATATTTTATATTCCCTTTATTATATCTTAGATAGAGGGCACTCCTAGAAAGGCAAGACTACAAGCAAATGTAGGTAAGTGATAAGGGGATGTGTTGGGAAATTTTAGAACATTGAAATAAGAGTGTAGGGAGTTGTTTCAAGAATGAAAAATCATATAAAATACCTCACATTTCTAATAAATCATGTAAATAAGGTTTTAGGTCATGAACATAGTTTAGGCCTACTAGGCCTAAATCCCTAATAAGGTCTCAATCTCATTTCTAAGACTAAATAAACCTTCCTACATGTTTTATTTACTTTATGGGAAGGAATGAGATTGTTTAAAACCTTTAGATTGTATAGAGACATCAGAAAAAGGTCATTTTTGGCCTAAGAACACCTCAAGGGTACTCAGACTACTCTCTCAATCTCGATAGGCCATCTTCACTTACTCACACCTATACGAAAAAGGTTCATGGGAGTCTAAGGATTTAAGGATATTTAAATGGGGTCATATATCCTTTATGTATTTTTTATATTTTGGATGTCAGAGTTTTATGAATCATTATTAAGAGTCCAAACCATCTAAAACCCTCCCAAACCTTGGTTTTGACCCAATGGGGAAAACATGAAAGGAAATGCTTCCATAAGGAATAATTTGGCTTGGTAAGTGTTTGAATCTTTCTCAAGACTCTCTAAATCTCCTCACTCACCAATTGGTCTATACAAGCATTATACAAAATAGTACAAAATAGGCCTTTCTTATAGGATTTTATGTGTTTTGTTGGTGCAAAATATAGTTAGAGAATTAGAATAATTTTGGAGGATAAATTTGGAATTTTACTAACACTTAATTTCAATTTCTCATCAAAAAAATTTATGGAAACACTTCTACTAACTCATTCACTTCAGGCAGTCTATGACAAATAGTGAAAATAGAGAGTGACTACCAAGTGAAAAGATGAGAAGTCTAATTGAGGGAAATTTTAAGGTAATATTCATGGGTTGAAAGGTAAGGGGACTCTTAACACGTGACATAACACTTATTCCATGGATTTTATTGAGAAACTAAATATCATTTGAGTGATAAATGTCAGAACAGACCTATGAAACTAGTGATGGTGACTACAGATGATGAGAACAAGTGTCCATAAGAAGACCAATGGTTAAGAAAGCATATGATGAATATTGAATATTTTTTATAACCCATAGTTTATATTTCACATGTTTAAACTCTCCCTATTCTATTTATAATTGCTCAAAAGATGCATAATCATGAGGGTAGTTTCAAGAAGGCATTTGAAGGTCTCTACACCAAGTTTGGAGAGTTGTCATAATTCTAGTGGAAATTTGTCCAAGGAGACATTACATACCTTTTTTATCCTCATCATTAATTTATAATTTAACTATTTTTCATGCCTTGATATGTGGAATTATGACCCTTGAGTTTTACTTCTCTCTCTCCTCTCAAGCATTCTATAAATGTAAGCCATTTTGGATCTTGTATTCCAATTGCACACTTATTATGGCAAAGCCCTATTGGTTTGATATTGTAATTTTCCTTTTAAATATATATTAAATATATTTTTTAGTTCATAAACTATATTTTTAAAGTGTGTGAAGAGATGTGTAGTGAATAGTCAAGTGATTGATGTCCATCCTTGTTTTTTCTCAATCCTTCCATGTTTGATGCAATTTATTCCAATCTAAATAGTCACATAAAGTTTTTTCAACTGTATGGGACTATTTTAAAGTTTAAAATTATCCTTAGTGTCTAAAAATTATATTTGGTTCACTTATCTTGAGTATTTTTCATAAATATTACCTCCATGTTTAAAATACTAATGTTAGAGTATTCTAGGACTTTGAAACTAGTGTTGTAGGTCATGTCTCTTAGTGAAAGAGTATGGTAGCATAGTGGATATATTTATAGCATATAACCCAATTATATTATCTTAATTTCATGTCTATTTCTAACCCTTTTCATCCAATCAATTATCTAGTGTAGGTGATAATCACTTAAGAATCAATCTAGGGAGTTAGCCCTTTAACCTAGAGGTTTACCTCTACTATAGACAACCCACAAGCCTAGAGGTATTCCATTGTTGCATAAATATTATATTTCACTTGAAAAACCTCCTTTAGGGTGCAATATTTTGTGACAATACTTATTTTATGGGTGTGATTACCTAAAATGGTATTGTCATCAATGAGATCTTGTATTTTATGCCTTAGCCTACAACATTAATTTGTAAAATGTCTGATGCATATATGGTAATCAATATTCATTATTTACAAATCCATAAGGTTGAGTTTTGGTCAAATCAAGATCAAATGGAATAGGTATAGAGATGATATTGTAACTAATAATTCTTATAACAAGATATGCGGAGGTTGTGTAACCTTGTAAATTGCCTCTTTGATGGAGTTATCAATTGAGGCTTATTTGAGGGTTTCAAGATTGTATTAATTGTTACTTTTTATTCTTTTTTTCTATCATTAGATTTGAATTTTTAGTCTTTTTTACTTTTTAAATTGACATTTGATGTATATGGATCACTTGGTGCATACATTAGCTTGTTCAATGTTATAGGCTTAAATTCTCTTTCTTTGAATACATGGCATAGTTCATCAAAGGATTTGAATTTATCAAACATGAATGATTAATGGAGTGATTCTAACAAAATTTGAGTGAAAATATCTTATATTCCATTTTCTACCATAAATTATATCACCTTTTCTAGCATGGTCTTGTACTGTATAATATTCATTGATTTGTTGATTTCACTCTCGCTTTAGTTTATCAATTTGTTCATAAGATAATTTATCACCAATGTTGATTGATAAATGTGATAAAATTTGATATGGCAATGGGTTTAATGCTCTTGAAGTGGGATATCATAGAACCATCAAAGAGTATAGTCTTTGAGACTTCTTGGAAAGATATTAGTGAGTAATTTATCATTGTAAGGATAATCTAAACATGTTGCATTGATTTAAGGATTATGTTGTTCAAGATCACTTTTACCCTCATTAAGTGGTAGATTAGGAGTGAAAAAACTATATAGTAGTGGTTAAGAGGCTATTTTAGGTGCCAAAATATTGTGATGAAGAGTATGGGAGTCAATTGAGTGACTAAACTTGATCTAATTGCAATATTTTAGCATGTAAGGATATATTGGGTTGCTCAAGAGAAGATACATTAGGCAAAGCTGGAAGTGGACCTTGTGTAGTGATCAAGGGAGATCTATATGATGCATTTATAGAAAGAGGCATGTTAATCTATTGTAAATTTTAAACCAAGGGATTCCCTCATACCCCCATAACTATGGGTGTTGGTGCATATTTAACTATAGGTAACACCTATAATTTATAGATTATTGACTTTGAAATTTACCACTTAAGATGATGTTACATTTTTTTTATATGTAGTCTTGGATGCTAGTAGTAATTAGACAACTTTATCCACTTATTCGGGACATTATTGAAGTCCTTGGAAAAAATAAAATAATTATTTGACTTGTTCACAATCTACTCTATTGAATTCATTAGGATCAATTGTTTGATATCTTTTAGGATTATTTTGATTATAATACATGGTTTTGTTATCTTGATTATCATTTTTATCACTGACATTATATTCCATGTGCATATAGTTCTCAAGGGTTACATCATCATATTGATAATCAATGTCTATGTTTTCCATTTGAGAAGATATCAAATAAATTTGAGTATGCTCTACAGGAATTATAGTTAATCTATCACTACACCTTAGAAGAAAATAATAAGTAATGTTATTCAATGAAGTGTAAAGGTACATCATTAAAAGTAAAATGGGTATAACTAGACATGGTGTGTTTGTTTTTTAGGCTCTCAGATATTGATCTTAGTCATAAATAGTGAACATGACCATGAAGGAACTAACTACAAAGGATTCTAACATTATCATAACCACACTATACCATCTCTAAGGTGTGTTGAGAGTAAATTTCCAAGGCTAACCAATTACTAGTGCTCTACAAGAATAAATGGTCAAATGCTTCATATGGATGAAAATAGAATATATGTATTTTCATATACCATGAGGTACATGGAAACTAGAATGTATTAATAGTGTTGCCTAATGTCTTGAATAATAGATCACTACCCTTCACACCATAGCTCAAGTAAAATTGAAGATTACTTTTCCTAGAATGACAAATATTATGAATTTTAAGACTAATAAAACATAATTTCTAGGAAAACAAAGAAAAAATAAAGTTGAAATTGATAAATGAAAATGAATACCAAATTAAAAAACAATGGCTCGAAAACAAAGGTTCAGGTTCAGTAATATGTTTTACCCTTTTTTTTGATAAAACAAATAAAGTTTTATATGATTATGTAGGTGTAAATTTCTAAATATCATAATGTTAAAGATATACAATTTTCAACTATTTTGATTTGGGCAAATTACTAAATATGGAAAGTTGTTATTTTGGGAACAGAATAAGAATAAATATACTTATCTTTCTCATTGATTTCCACTAACTATTTTGACAGTTTGAAAGTGGAAATTAGAATAAGAGGTGACTATACAGGCTCAAGATTAAAATTAAGAATAAAAATAAAATTTGGGTAGGTGCATTGTAAGAGGATGATAATGAGATGTGTTCTAATTCATTAACTATAGTCTTGTCTCAGTTGACTATGATTAACTACTAATAAGAAAATATAGAGAAATTAGGAATATGGAATTTATAGATTATAATCAAAAGTAGAGTTTGCTTCTAGATATTATCATTGTAGATGGATAGTGACATGGTATGCCTGAGTTCATTGATCATGAACTTATCCTAATTGATTATGTGTAAACATTGATCACTACATATTCTTCACCTATGGATGTTGAGTAATCTAATATATCAAAACTAGGGTCCATCCATGCATAAATCATTATATGTCTCCTATTTTGTTTAAAAACCCTTACATCCCTTTGATATCTTGAAAACATATAATAAAAATAGGTGAGTGTAATAGGTTGATCTAACCTTAATCATGTTGTATAAAAGTATGTCTTTTGGATCATGGGCCTAGTCATGAACCTACCTACCTACCTAGGTTGGATTTAGGCTTGTTCTAAGGGGTGTAGGCCCTAATTACTCTTATGGTTCTCAACATTTAGCACTAGACTATGTTGGAATCAATATACATAAGGTACAGGACTTATGTTCTCACTCAAAGTTCAGTGGAGAAGAGACTAACGTCTATGTTGGGCTATTTGTTCCATGGTACACTCTATTGTCTAAGGGCTTAGGTTAGTGTAATGATGATTTGGAATTCATAGGTTCAAGCCTTGGGTTTCATAGGTTCAATGGCATCTAATTGCTTAAGGTCCTACTGGGTGTCAGGATAAGGGACTTAGGCATGGTCTTATGCTTAGGCATGGGTTTCATTCAATTCATAGGGTCTTAACCATACTTACCACATTTCCGATCATAAGTACATGGTTTATTTTCAGTTATAGTCCCACTATGAATGAGTCTAGTTAGGAACTTTTGAAAACTCAACCATACATTCAACATAATGAAGATTGCAACCAATAAACACTCTTAAGACTTAATCATTTATCTTATTAACAATTTGGGCAAAGCATTATTCATTAATACATTAAAAAAAATACATGCATAGTCCATATAAACTAAGCATAAGCTCAACTTAAGCAACTACAAGCCCAGAGGCTCACAAGTAAGCTTGGGCATTACAAAGGGGATCTTTACCATCATCCCAAACTGATTTTATCTTCTAATGATAAATATCCATCATTAATTTTCTAGAGATTCATTACTTCAATTTCCCTCTCTATTTGACTAAACTTGACTTCCTTTTTAAGGATTTGAAGCACCCTAGGACCATGGGGAATGGAGCATGCCAACTATTGAGCTAGTGTTGGAGGTACACATCCCACTTCCTCCATGATGCTTGTCTTTAATATGTAGTCACTATATCATGTGCATATTTCCCAATGATTCATAAGTCAAAATGAGCTACTTATCTTTAATAGTCAATCATGGTCCTGTGCACCCACTTCCTGATTCTACTTGGAGTTGTTAGCCACCATCTAGCTGGCACCACTAGAAGACAAAATAGCAACCACTCCCTATGATTACCTCATGCTTAGGTGTTTATTGAGTAGGTAAGGATCCATTACCTATCATGAAATGGGGCCCAATATTACCCCATACAAAAAAGTTAGTCTGCCCTTAGACTATCTTTCAAGTGCCTTTGTTGCATAAAATTTAGGTGCACTCTATTATAGTTATTCCTTCAAGTATTTGAAGCCCTATATTATGAGCTAGATTTCTTCAATGGTGGTATTAATATCCATAGAGATAGCCTTGAGCACAATCCCATTAGTGTTTTCTAGTTCCTTATAGAAGGCATTTATCTTTTCATTAGCCTTTTAGACCCCACCATCTAGGATGGCTCCCTTCTCACTCACCTTTGTGTGGAAGGTGCAAAAAATTTCCTCTAGGTATTGCTCCTAGGTATTCATTTGGGTGCTTAATGATTTAACCTATACCATTATTTGTGTGCATTCAACCCTATTAAAAATGAATGCTTGATTCATCAATGCATCCTCTTCCCCCTTCACCTTTTGAAGGCATGCATCAATGTTTGATGCTTGGGTGGAAAATTTATATAATATGACATCGACATCATATGCATGCTCATCCAACCTTGAAAAGAGGTCCTCTACCGCATCTATCTTTTTGTTAAGTTATTTATTTAGGTCTTCACAAGGGTATTCTTCCTCTTCCCATGTTAGCTTCACCTGAGGTAGCATTTTTTTTACTGGTATCCACACCTTATCAACTTTAAATAGATTAGAAGTGTCAGTACCATCCAAAAGGGATGAATCTTCTTCCTTAGCATGATTATCCAATTCTTGAGCTTTATCTTCATAGTGGTGAGTTTTTATTTTACCTTGTGCAAAAATCTTTCCATTCTATCATGCAAACATTGTTAATGGTGTTCTTACATGCTACCTTAGAGTCCATCTTAAATAAATAATTAGCAAACCTTACTGGGTTCATGTCCTAGGGGTTGACTAATTGGTATTCATTCCCTTTTTTGGTTTATCAACACTTTGTATTGATTTTTATATCACCTCAAAATGAGGCTCATCTATGTAGCAATCAATTGAAAAGGACACTTGATGTCACATTAATGTTTTTGAAGTTTTGGATGGCATGTAATCCAACATGTATAAGTCCTCATTAGATGTAAACCCCTTCTACACCTTTTCTCAGTATCTTGTCTCAAATTCCTCCTTCTCAATGGCTAGCTCCTTCTACTCTTACTCCTTTTCACTAGCATTTCTCCCTTCCTTGGTGCCTTTTTCTTCTTCTCTTGTAAGGATTCTTCTTCTTCATACTTTTCCCCTTAATCTAATTCTTATTCTTATGGCTCCTAGGTGTGAACCTCTAAAGGTTCCTTGTCATTGTTAGCCCACTCTTTTCCTTCTTTATTTGTTTGTTCTTTCAAGGCATCAACATCACCTTATTTATCTCTATGTACCCTTTTAGTACTAGGGTATTCTTATTTTATAGCTTTTACTAGGCTGGTATGGGCACTAGTGCCTCCACTATTTTTTCTTTAATGGGTTTCATGCCTATGACAACCCTCTTCTTTTTTTTCTCCTTCATATCCTTCTCCTTTTGGGCCTTATTTATTTCTTCCTTCCTATTTTTCATGATCATGGAAGTTATCTCCTCTTCAACCTTTATCTCCTTAACCTCTAGTTTATCAATTTCATGTTTGATCATGCCCTTGGACCTTGTGACCTCTCTCTTATGATGAAATTTCAATGCTAGTTTAATATGATCTTAAATAAAACCCATCTTCTCCCATTTACACCTTAATTCCTCTTCATCTTATAGAGTCTACATTATGGTTTATTCCTCTATCCTTCCTTCTACCATGCACTTTTATTTAGCCTCATCTCTCTCAATCCCTTCCTCCATCATTTCATTATTCCTCATTTCTTCTTTTCTATTCTAAAGCTCTTGCTCCTTCTGAATGTTTACATCACTAAGGCCAAGCTTCCTTCATGCTTGTTCTTGCCTCACTTCTTCACATTAGGGTGTTCAAGAAGTTTCCTCTCTAGATGAGGAGTCCTCTTTTAGCACAATATACACACCCTTACCCAACTCAACCTCCTTCTCTAGTTATTCTTGTGCCTTTATGTCTACCAGGGTGATAGTGGGTATTATAGATGAGAACTTTTATTTCTTATACTTCTCCTTTAAGATAAGAAAAGTCTTTGATATGAAATTTACATGATTCTTAGTCAGGGCCAATAATGAGGCTTCATCACATGAGGTGATTTTTAAATTTGTGTTCTCCTCTATTTCTTCTAGTGTTTCCCCTTTCTTCTTCTTGGGAGACTTCTTTATTTTGGCTCGCACCACATGCCTTCATCATCAATCTTGATGGGAGGGTCATCAATTTTCTTAGTGTTGGATCCCTTTCTCCTTGGCTTCATATCATAGTAAATCATATGTATTTATCCTAGTATTGTCACTTTTTGGATAGGGTAGACTTCAGTGTGATCCAAGTCATCCTCTTCATCCATGGTTGCCTTCCCATCTAGGTGCATGAACTAGCACCACAATCTATTTCTTTCCATGTCTATTTCCCTCACCAAAATATCTAATTGTTGTAAATTGGGGATCCTATTGAGTGCATCCCTAAAATACTTGGCCAAAAAAGTGTATGGGAGCTTTAACTAATCAAACTTGTTTCCATCAACCAATGCCAGGTGGACTATGCAAAAAATGCTACATAGTAGTAAAGTTTTTCATCTCATATATGTTCTTAGGGCTTTCTTAGGGGATGTGCTACTCAATCTCAAATTCCTCTATATATTTATTACACCATCTCATCATGAATTCTTTATATTTTGCATTAAAGGAACTGGATAAAGTGAATTCCTTGTATTTCTACACCAGGGAGTCATTATGCTCTAGAAAAACCTAGAGATTATCCTCATCCCCATTTGGTATGCCAATCTTATCCATGATTATCAAGATGAGAATATACCCCCACCTAAAGTTCCCTTTTTTTGTGTGTCACTATAGAATATTATTCATGAACTCCTCCATAATAAATTTAGTAATGTTAAACTTCCCCTATATCATATGCTAGGTGATGTAGAGGTAAACTTTTGTAACATCGATCTAATGAAAATTAAGGAAAATATTTGAACTCATGAGGCATGATAATGCCCTCATCTCATGTTCCTTATAATCTTTGATGGGGAATGTGAATTCCCCCTTATAGTAACTTAGGAGCTTTTCCATGCACTCCACCTCTTCATCATCACCCATCATCTCATGGATGTCTTTATTAGTTTTGAAGAGCCTGGTTATCATTATAATGAGGTGTAATTATATCCTCATCCTCTTCCCTAAAAATTATATGCAATCACCATAGACATACGATAGAAAGAATTACACTAGCTCATTTATCTTCCCAAAGTAAGACAATTCATATAGATGAGTTACATTGGAGGATATTAATCTATCTTAAATAGAGACATCAAAAATCATTACACCCTACTTCATCTTACTCCCTGTATCCACCATCTAATCCAATTATAGGTCTTGTACATGGTTAGAATTATGATGGTTATACTCTTTTAGGTGGTAGGTGTGTGCAAATGAATTCCAACTTTCCCTTATCAAGACTTCTAGGGGAAATTTCATCACTTGATAGTGTATTTTTGTTAGTGCATTAAGGTCAGATTTCATGATGTTGACTCCTACTAGTGGCATTGCTATTCTTATAAGGGCCACTTATACCAATACATGTGCCTACTTTGGAATTTGTTACTACAAACCTATTACCTTTTGCTTCTTACCCATCTTAAACTTGTTAGTGTTGAATTATAGTTGGTTAGGTTTATCAAAGCCTTGAATGGTTCTTGGTACTTCATAATCATGATACCTACAATTGTACTTTTAACTCCAAGATTTGTATATGATTAATGGCATCTTCAATGTAAAATCACTTCTCCACCAACTATTTCTTGCTAAATTCTCTTCTTATACCTCTCTACACCAACCTCATCATCAACACAATTTCTCCAACATGATAATCATTCAATTTGGGTGCTTGAGGGTGCTTAAAATTTTCATTCTAGTAGGGTTTTCATGTTTTAACTCTCTAGTTTTCTAGTTTGTTTTAGTTTTATTGACATTTCAAGTTTACACAAATTTTGTAATATAAACTAGTCTACCACATGACATTTTATACCCTATTTTCATCTACCATATTTAATGCAAGTGCGTTAATGGTATGATGACATATAGATTTCTTGAATGCCATGAGATTCTATGAAATATACAAAAATCCTCTACCACCAACTCATTTATTTTGGATATGTGTACTTATACCAACACCTCATTCAATGCTCCTAACTATATTTTAGTGAAGTTACTTGTGGTTCAAATGGTCATTTTTCACTCAAATTTAGGTGGATGTTAGCTATCTATGATGATTCCCTTTCTACACTTTGTTCTCTTGGTATGACCTTCACCTTCAATATGGTAACTTGGGCACAACACCTCACATGTATGTGATTCAACCTCCTTAGTTCCATATTTTCTTCTCTTTGTACTTCTATTTCAAGTGCACTTACTTATCTTTGTCAATTTCTTGCACTTTATATTTGCCTTGGCCTATCCTACCCCATACAAATCCCTTGTATTGGTCCTTTAGTGCTTGATTCTCTCTTTTTGATCCTCTTGCACATGATTATATTGTACATCTTCACTAGGTTCCTATTTATTCTAAGTTTGATAACCTCTTTATACCTAAGAACTTAGGTGTCTGGCCCTATGTTCTTAGAAATCAAATGGGTTCAACTCACCTAACTGGAATTATGCATGGAAGTACTAGAGTAGTTATTTCTTGGACCTTCAAAGGTCCTATAATTTATCTCTTACACAACTATATTTTGTAAATATTATTCTCGAGTCTAGTGAGTTTCACGTGCCCACTACTTAGATGTTTGGCCTCAGTCACTTTGAAGAAGCATAAGGGATCGACTCACCTAGTTGGAATTATGCATGAAAATTCATTTGAATGTCTACTTAGGGGATTTAAAATGCCCTAAATCTAGAATTTATTACACAATGATCTGGTGAACTTGCCTTGTCTAATGATGACAATCTTCACTCACCCATAAATTAGGTTTTTGGCCTTAGGTGCTTAGAAAGCACAATTCTTGAATCACTCAGCTAGAATTATGAGTGAAGTGCTAGCAGATGTTCTTGGTGGGATTTTAAATTACTACTTCTACACTCTTTACATTACTTCCAAAGAATAAAACCAAAAAAAAGGAACTATTTAGATTGTATCAAACTTCAATGTGGTCATCTCAACCCAAACTAACTATTGACCAAGAAGTCGATATTCTCGTGATGCAAACACCATCCTATTTCTGATATGGCTTCATCCTATTACCATTGAAATATCTAGGGAGCATTTCAATAGTCAACATGTGTAACTTTCATGCACCTATCTCCAATATGTGGTGGATGATATAAGGACCCATCCACCTTATCTACAATTTTCCCAGGTACTTGAAATACTTGGAGTCATAAAGCAACACAAATTCTCCTTCTACTAGCACCTTGTTATTTATATGCTTATCATACTAAAAATTTTGGCATGATTTTTATATCTTCTAGATCCACTTGGCTTGGGTACGCATCTCATATAAGTGCACCAAGTCATTCATCTTTGCATTTAGTGACTCTTGGTCAACTAATCGACCAATTCATGTAAGGCATAATGATGGTACCAATAACTCCATTAGTATAATCACCTTAGTGCCAAACACTAGTTGAAATGGTATAGAATTATTTAGGTGATTTTAGGTTATGTGATATTCCCATAACACTATTGACACTCTATCATCCCAATATTTATGACCAACATCACATATCTTTTTGAGGCATGTTCTTACTATTTTTTTAAATGCCTCAACTGTGTCATTTGTTTGTGGATGATAAGGGATCATTTTGTGGTGTGCCACGATATACTCAACCAATATGATGCACACTATTGTCACTTAGATTTTCACCCTTTGAGGAGATGCAAATATATCCTCATCTAAGTGGCATAATGGAATCACCTCTAGGCTGGTGGGTAGCCTAAGGAATGAGGTGAGTCTCTAGATAGGGCTAGCTCCCTTGGTGTACCATTATAGATCAAACTATAACTAAAACTTTAGGGGTGAAAAGGGAGAGAGATAACTAAAATAAAATAGAAACTAATGAGGTGATACACTAAATCAATTTGATTACTTCCAACCAATTAAATTCTATAATTGACACCAAGAAATAAACTAAAACACACACTCCTTCAATCTTCATCTTCTCACATCAATGTTACATTGTGAGGTAATAGATGGATGTGTAAAAATAGGAGTAATAGACAAGAGGACTTGAATGTCACTAATGAAAACACTAAATCACTAAAAATTTCACATCTCCTAAACATTTCACATGCCCTACAAGAAGAAGTTTTCCAACTATAAACAAGGTGAAAGAATGAGACCACATGCTATGAATCTATAGTCTTCACTAAAAAAGATTCATCATCAAGTGGAACAAACTTGTGAACATTAATTAAGAAGCATAGAATACAATGCCAAAATGGCCAACTCTTATAGAGTTTGAGAGAAAAAGAGAAGAGAAGTACAAGGGTCACAAGGACACTTTTCAAGATAATACAAGGAGTTACTTGTGCATGTGAGGATGATATTGGATGAAACATGTAAGGTTAGGAGAAATAATTTTCAATTCAAGTCACAAACTTGAAGAAAAGTGGCAAGAAATTCCTCCTTTTGCATAGAAAAACTACCTTCATGATTACACATATTTGGAAGTCCCATAACTGATTTGGAGAAATTTTAATGACTAGAATGAAATTTTTGGACATTATACATTCCTCTCCATGCATTGGTTACATGTTTGGTCTCCTAAAAACCTTCGGAAGTAAACCATCATCATCTGCTATCTAGAAAACTACCCTTTCATGCACTATGCACACTTGGCCTCCAAAATGCCTTCTATTTATCATGAAAATACATGGGATGGAGTTAATGACAAGTTTTAATACCCTCCATGTAATTTTAAGCATTAGGCAAGCTTTAAAATCAGTTCAAGTGAAGTTTTTCACCCCTCTCACTAGCTTATGCATTAGGCTAGTTTTGACTGGCTAAGTTGAAGGAACCATTTGAGACACTTAAGAACATTTTAAAGGAATTAAAGTTACATGTAAATTTATACTAAGTCTCAATATTTCCATCCATGTGATTTTCATCTCTTTAAACTTCCTACAACCTAAAAAACACACAAACCAGTGAGAAAAATCTTCTACCGTCATCCATATAATTCCATAAAACTAGTTGGCATGGTAAGGTTCTTGAGTGATTCCTCTTCAACTTATAATAGGTTTAATAGTCCAAATATTCCATTTGATTTCATATCCAACTCCATTTCTTCAAATTGGTCCTAGCTAAGGGTTTAGCAGGGTTTTAGACCTTTTTTTTTTCTTAAGGTTGGTTCATAAAGTTTGGACATCCAACATTAAAAAGAAATTCAAAAATTTGGCCTTAAATACCCTTGATAACATCCCATAATTCTTATTACTCCCATGTAGATCCTGATGAAAGATATGAGCTTCAAAAGATGTCCTATCAAGCTTGTTTTCACCATTTTGCATAATTCTAAGTGATTTTGAGGTCCAAAAATGACTTTCCTTGGTTTTATTTGTAATTTGAGAGATTAAAAACACCTGTATACATCTCATACACGTGTTACAATAATTTATAAATCTCACCTCATGCCATAAATGTGACTAACTCCTCATTTGGCCACTAGGTCCAGACCTAACTTAGTAGGTCTACATTTTCTATAGAGATTAGAATGGATTTTGGTGATTTTATATATCTACAAAATGTTAAAACATATCTATTATCATCCCACAAACATGCCTCAATGAGGTATAATCCATGCTTAGGGCTGGAATTTCATATGACCCTTTATTTGGGTGTTAGTTGTAGGCCACTTGCATCTTTTACATTTTTGACCTTCCTATATAAATTAATCCCCTCATGCTTGGTATATCATGTTTTTATAGGTGTATTACAACTTCTCCAACATTCACACAAGGTCTTAAAAGCTTTTGGCTTCAAATTTCATCAGTTTCTCTAAAATTTGCCAAGGTTTGTGCATGGGAAAGTGCTCCTTGTCTGAGATAAAATAGGGGATAATTACCCTATTTCTTTGAATAAATTGAAAGGTTTAGGAGAAAACTCAACCCACATACATAATATGTACCAATTTTTAGCCCTTTCTCCTGGGTTTAAACCTCCCAACCTATTTAATATCTCAAATAGACTTGTTAAAGAAAGAAGTATGCAGGGTTCTTTGCATTTTGGACTAAGTTTGTTTATTTTTAGACCTCCCTATGCTTGTTTTATGATTTCCCTCTATTAATAGGACCTACCAATTTTATTTATTTCATGATGAGTTTATTTTTTTTGTTAATCATCTCAACTCTCTTCCTAATCAAGTTTATCACTCAAACTTCAATCTATACCCAAGACTGGAAAATGACTGTTGCAGGTTTACAAAGGGATTTGAGGTGGTTCGTAGGTTTTTTTTACAATGTTTAAAATTAATGGAATAAATAAAAACTTTATTGAAATTATCTCATTTTTTTTAATTACCCAAACTCCTCTTACTCCATCATAAGCTCTTTTAGCAACAATTGAGTTCCCCACTATCTACTGACTGGGGCACTTTGCTACAAGTGTGTTATGGGCTTCAAATTGGATCAAACATGATATGAAATACTCTTAAATAAACCTTAAAAATGACCATATATTCACTTTTAATATTATTATTCTTCAATTCTAAATATACCATCCTAGCATAGACTTTTTAGATCACTGACTATTGACTACAACCCTTTGTTTCCTGACCTACCTATAGGTTGTTTTGCATCATAAGCCCTTATGATAGATGTATTAAGGATTTAAATTAAATTTATGAAGATATGATATTAATTTCCATACCTTTAATAATATTTTAATTCCCTCACAACATTCACCAAAACATTCAAGTTAGCTCATTGGTTTGTCATGTTTGTTGTAGGTGCACATTTAGGCCATTGTACAGACTGAGGATGAGTGTGGGAGGTAAACACATTGCAAGTCCTATTATATTTTGGTGATATTGGGTCATAAAACTTATTTCATCTATTTAAAACATTTTCACATTATGGTATGGCCATTGTGTAACTTATATGGAAAAGGCCTCTTTTAGCCTCAGACTTATAGATATCACTGTCTAGATTTAGTGTGTTTATGAGCAACTTAGGACCCTCAAACTTCTACCTTTCACTAAATATCTTAGATATACTTATTTTATGGTGTTTCTCTTCCATGGAGACATTAAAACCAACGCACCTATGGGATTCACTTATTCTTACACTCTATTTCATGAAACTATCAAAAAGGCCCTAGACTTCTTTTTGGTACTTTTAGCATAGATAATCCCAAAACTTAGTCCTTGCTTCATCATATTGGTCTACATCATATTTTATAGCCTTGAAAATTTTAAAAAGTTTAAAATGATCAGGATACATATGGAAACTAATAAAAAGGCTTTCTTTCATGTTTCAAACCTCCACAAAATACTTTTTATAGCTTTGTTGATACACTTATATACGAGCATTCCTACACATAGGTAGTAAGCTTAAGAAGCTATCATATAATGGTAAATATACATCATCATTTGATTTAAAGGTTCAAAATATTCCCTAAATACCTTCACATGAACTTTTCAAATCTCAAAATAAATTAAACTAATATCAAGGCTCGATGACATCATCCTAGGATCTTGTATGTGTGTATGTGTTGTGAGTGGATAGTGATTGTGAAAAAGAACAAAAAGGATTGATAAATGGAATTAAAACAAATAAAATAAATTTAAAACATTTATAATACATTATTTACATAAATTAAAACTTTAAAAAAGTTTCAAAACTTCTCTTTCATTGTGGAAACCATCCTTGTAACCACATGTAAGTACATACTTACATGTGTAGGTAGAATTGAGGAATGTGAGCATTATGATTGTAAACCATATAAGTGACTATATAAAATTATAAAATGTGAATATTTTATCAAAATTATCTTTAAATTATATTAATTTCATCAACACAACCCCTTGGAATTGATGATAAAACATGAAAACTCTTGAAAAGGTGAAAACTACCCATAACACCAAATGGTGCATCCTCATACAAAGTGAGCTCATTATACCATCAAAACACATTTAAAGTTGAAAAAAATCATGGGAATAATAAGGTGACATATCTAAAATACTTTATAAATAATCCTAGTAACTAGTTTTTACATACTTACTCAGAATAAAGCAAAACTTGTAGGGTTCATAGATTTGCAAATAGATTTCAAAACTCAACTTCAAATGGATGGTTCATAAAGAAAATTTGACCATTTATCAAACTTATTATATTATTTAAAGGTATTTAAGTTTATAATATTCCCTTTGGATTATTTTACATGAAATCCCTTGTGATGGTTGTACCAAGCAAAAACTTGTAAGTCACTTCAATCTACCAAGAAGAGTGAAAATGGAGCAAAATTATTTTGATCAAGAAAATTTAGTTTTAGATCAAACCAAATTTGAATATAATATAATAAAGATTAAATGACATCCCTTGACCCTATTCCATGTGGAAAAAATCTGAAGGAGGTCATACAAGTTCCAAATTCACTCTTTTCTTTAAGAAAACTATCTTTTTCTAAGTAACCTGATAATTTTTAGTTAGTGAAAGTTACTACAAACCTCCTAGAACACATGTAATGTGACACAACTCTTTTAAACTTGCATATTTCCCAATAAACTTGTATAAATCATTAAATTCCTTATTTCAACCCCCTAAAATGATTCAAAATTATAAATGGACTACTAAAATAAGTGACCACTATTAATATAACATTCAATGGTATAAAATTACTATGAAACATCTTATGACATGATATTACACATCATATAGACCTATAAATTCAAGTTTTTACCTATAGGTGCCTTGATTTAACTAAAAAGTCAAATTTGGTCAATAAATTGGTGACTCATAGGGGTAGTATACCTATTATACTAACTAAACCAATAGCATTATTATTTCATTGGGCTTATGGAGTCATCTAGGGACTGAGACAAACAAGAAAACTTTTGACCATTGACCAAGACAAGACAACTAATGGCTACCTTAACCACACAAAGCAAAAGACACACACAACAAAGAAATCAAACACACAAGACACACACATGTGATCCAAGCACTTATGGGAATTTGAAAACAACCCATTATGCATAACTAATAACTAAACATACCTATTTTCCTATATCAAAAGAAAAACTTCTTGAATCATTCTCATGGTGAGATGAAACATAGTGCCAAGCATGATTCTCTTTGGATTGAATGCTTTGTGGATCAAACCTCTTACTTTACGCTTCATTTGATATAATATCAAGTAGATCATCCTTAAACAAGTCTCTAACATATATTTAATCCTCTTGAACATGTTCACACACTTCATGCTTCTACCCACTCTTCATTTTATATTCAACTTGTATTTCCTTAATAGGCATGTCTCCAATAGGATTGATTTCTTATTCTTTAGAAGATTGAGGCCAATAGGAGTTTATTTCATCCTTAAATAGATTATATATTTCTCCTAACTGATTTATAAGATTATATCCCATCTTGATGACTTCAAACATGTCATCATCAAATGCATATGCTCCTTAAAATTATAGATTTGAAAGAATGATTTTCCTTTTCATACTTACTTGTGTACCAATGTTTCCTTCTCCATCTTTGACCAACTCATAGCCTCCTTGAAGAAGGGTATAACATACCCCAATGAATTCAAACAAGTCATGTAAAATCTGATTAAGAATTTGTCTATGTTCATCCATAATATCTTGCAAAGTGATGAAATATTTTATGATCATTTCTTCTTCTTTGGAAAAGGGAAAGCACCCTTCCTCATCAACCCAATATAAAATATCCACACAAGAAATCACCTCTTATTCATCTTTGATTAGATCATCTTCAAGGTATATTTCCTCTATCTTGTTCTCATGAGACTCTCCTAAGGCTAGCACTTCTTAAGGGATGGCTTAAAAGTGTTATCCCTTATTGATAGCACATTCTACTTTAAAATTGGAGGCAAAATCTTGTGAATTGCCCTTTTTTTCACCAAAGGGAGTTCCTATGGTGATTTATTCCTCATAAAAACTCATGAGATCTTCTTTATCAGCCATGAATTGAGCATGTTCCTCTTCATTTACCTCTCTCAAGATAGGTTCTTCAACACACAAAAAAAGCATTCTTTACCATCAACCAAGCAAAGAGATTCAACAGAAGGACTTACCTTCTCTTCATCACCTAAGACCTATTGAGGGATTTTAAATTGAACTTAAAATTTCATAATCTAATCTCTTTTGTCAAGGGTTACAATATATTCAACCTCTTTCATGGTGATGACAAGACTAGGCATCTTAAAATCATGTGATCTATCCTAATGAGGCTGCCAAGGAGGTAGGTTTTCTTTAAGCAAGAGTTCTCATTCTTTAATAACTAGTTGATCCTCCTTTGGTTATCATACCATAGGTCCATCAAGGCAAAGGGTGATAGGGTAAATACAAGATAAACTAGTTGGTGGAGGCTGAATATAGATCTCAAAGTCAGATTGAGAATGGAAGGTAAGAGACTCTTTGGGAAGCTCTTGAGGAAGGGGAGATGGGGTTTATTTAGGCATAGGATCTTATTTTGGGTCTAAACCTTCCATCTCATCTTTGAATCTAATTCTTACATTTTCTTGGCTAGGTTCTCTTGGAAAATATTATCTTAAATCTAATAAGAATCATCATTGGGATAAGGATTACATGAAGGCTACCATATAATAGAAGAGGAAGAGTGAGGAAGAGTGAGAGGGACTTGCAAAGTATCAACTTAATTTTCCACTTCACACTCTTGGAAAATGTTTTTATCTTATTTATTACCCCATGAATCTACTATATTTATACAACTCAGGATGTTAGGATTAGATGTCTTCTCATTTTCACACTCTTGGTCAAGACTTTTCTCCTCCTTTCCCCATAATTCTGCTATTTTGTTCCAACTTAGGACATTGGGATTGTGAGTCTCTTTTTGAGGTGGTGGGGATTAAATATGAAAGGTAAATGAAGGCTTGAAATACATTTACTTTGATTCCAACATGGACTATTTCAAATTCATATTAGCCAACTCAATTTTCATATCAAGATTAGCTTCAAACACAAGGTTTCTTCTTTCAAATCTCTCCTCCAACTGATTTGGAAAAGGATGACTTTGATGGGCTTGATTTGGCTCATGATTAGGGGTCATGTATGGCTGGTATGAAACTTCATAAAATGGATATGAAGGATGATAGGTATGGTGAGGTTACCTTTCATGAACTTCTATCCTATCCTCTAAGGAAGAGACTAAACCACTCACATCAAGCATTTCACTTGTAAGCCTTTGCTAATTGGCTCTATCAATAGGTAATCATTATCTCTTGAAAAAATCTAATGCATCTCTTAAATTTTGAATGACATTATTAGGAACTTATATACCACATCCTCTTGGTGTTTCAAGATCTAACATGTATCTCTCATAACCCAAAAGTGATTGCTTGAAGGTGGAAATAGGCTAATTAGAGAAATGACTAGGTTGACTAGGAGGGGTAAAACATTGAGAAGGCTAGTTATAAGACTAATAAAACTCATGATAGGTCTCAATATGGTCATATTTGGAAAGATAATGATCATAAAAATATTGACCAATAATTTTTCCATATTGATAGGGAATGGGATAATGGATATGTTTTACCAACTTGTAGGGAACAAAACTCAAATCCAAGGTCAGCCATGAAACTTCATTGGGAAGTAGGAACACAAGAAAAGGTTATCAAAAATATTAAAATGGAATACCTAGGATACTTTACCAGTTGATGTATCTTCAAAGTCACCATTGATTCTTTTAAAGATGCCTCCAAAGTCTGATGTGTTGAAGGACAACACCAAAAATACTCCAACTCTTGGAACAAGAGTCTCACTGGGTGTGCCAAAAATTATTGTCACTTATATTTTCACCATTTGAGGAGATTAAAAACTCTTATCATCCAAGTGGAATAATGGAATCACCTCTAGTATTTTGGGCACCCTAAGGAATGAGGTGAGTCTCTAGATAGGGCTAGCTCCCTTGGTGCACCACTATAGATCAAACTAAAACTAAACCTTTAGGGGTGAAAAGGGAGAAAGATAAATAAAAGAAAATATAAAATAAAGAGGTGATACACCAAATTTATTTTTTGAATTCCAACCAATTGCATTCTACACTTGAGACCAAGAAAGAAACTAAAACACACACTCCTTCAATCTTCATCTGCTCACATCAATGTTACATTGTGAGGTCATGGATGGATGTGAAAAACTAGGAGGAATATACAAGAGGAATTGAATGTCACTAATTAAAATATTAACTCACTCAATATTTCACATCTCCTAAACACTTCACATGCCTTACAAGAAGAAGTTTTCCAACTGTAAATAAGTTGAAAGGATGAGACCACGTGCTAGAAATTCATAGTCTTCACTAAACAAGATTCATAATTCAAGTGGAACACACTTATGAACAGTCATGAAGAGGTAAAAATTAGTCATTTTATTGATCAAAAAGTATAAAAATAAGAAAGGATTCACCATACTCAGGTGGAGCATAGAATATAATGCCAAAATGTCCAACTCTTATAGAGTTTGAGAGAGAGAGAGAAGAAGAGAATTCCAAAGGTCAAAAGTACATTTGTAAAGATTATAAAAGGATTTAATTGTGAATTTGATGAGTATATGTTTCAAACCATGAAATTTAAAGAGTAACAAGTGTCAATTAAAGTCACAAACTTGAAGAAAAGTGGAAAGAAATTCCTCCTTTTGCATAGAAAAACTACCTTCATGATTGGGCCTATTTGAACGTCCCATAACTGGTTTGGAGAAATTTTAATGATTTTAATGCAATTTTGGGACATAATACATGCCTCTCCATGAATTTTTTTCATGCTTGGTCTCTTTTAAACCTTTATAAGTGAGCCATCATCATCTACTATCTAGAAAATTTCTCTTTCATGCACTCTGCACACTTGGCCTCCAAAATTACTTTAGTTTCTCATGAAAATATATGGTATGGAATGAATTATAAGTTTAAATACCCTACATGTCCTTAGGATAATTATGAAATCATTAAAATTAATTCAAATAAATCTTTTCACCCCTCTAACTAGCTTGTACATAAGGCCAATTTTGACTAGCTAAGTTGAAGGACCTATTTGAGACACTTAGGAAAATTTTCAAGGAATTTAACTTTCATTGAGATTTATATCCATATTATTTAAATATATTTAAACTTCTTACAACCTATTAAACACATAGAACATTGAGAAAAATCTTGTTTATGCCCTTATCCATATAATTTTATACAACTAGTTGGCACGGGAAGGATGTTTATTGATTCCTCTTCAAATTAAAATAGTTTTAACAGTCCAAATATGCCACTTTATTTCATCTCCAACTCCATTTCTTCAAACTGGTCCTAGATGAGGGTTTAGTAGGGTTTTAGGCATGTTTTGAGTCTTAAGGTTGGTTCATAAAGTTTGGATGTATAACCTTCAAAAAAAATTCACAAATTTGGCCTTAAAATCCCTTTTTAACATCCCATAACTCCTATATCTCCCATGAAAATCCTCATGAAATATATGAACTTCAAAAGATGGCCTATCAAGCTTGTTTTCACCCTTTTACATAAGTTTGAATGGTTTTGAGGTCTAAAAATGAATTTCCTTGGTTTTATTTGAAATTTTAGAGCTTTAACACACTTGTATACATATCATAAACATGTTCCAAAAATTATAATGCTCACCTCATGCCATAAATATGACTGACTCCTCAATTGGCCACTAGGTCAAGACCTTGCCTAGTAGGTCTGTATTGTCTTAGAGACTAGAATGGATTTTGGTTATTTTATCTATCTAAAAAAGGTTTTAAAATATTTATTATCATCCTAAAAACATGTAAAATTAGGTGGAAACAATGATTAGGTATGGAATTGCATATGACCCTTCATTTAGGTGTTAGTTATAGGCCTAGTCATTTGGGTCTGGTTGCATCTTTTACATTTTGACTTTACTATCTAAATTAATCCCCTCATGGTTTTTATATCATATCATTATAGGTTTATTACAACTTATCCAACATTCACACAAGTTCCTACAATCTTTTGGATTCAACTTTCATCATTTTATCTCAAATTTGCCAAGGTTTGTGCATGGGAAAGTGCCCCTTAAGTGAGACAAAATAGGGGGTAATTCCCCTATTTCATAAAAAACTTGAAAGGTTTAAGAGAATATTAAACTCACATACATGATATGGACCAATTTTTATCCCTTCCTAAGGTGTTTAAACCTCCCAACCTCTTCAATATCTCAAATAGACTTGTTAAAGAAAAAAATCTGCATGGTTCTTTGTATTTTGGATTGAGTTTGTTTGTTTTGAGACCTCACTTTGCTTATAGTATGCTTTACCTATGTTAATAGGAAATATAAAGGTCATATATTTCATGATTAGTGTCTTGAGTTTTTTAATCACCTTAACTCTCTTCCTAAGCAAGTTTATCACTCAAACTTCATTCTATACCCAAGACTACAAAATGATTGTTGTAGGTTTATAAATGGATTTGAGGTGGCCGGTAGGTTTCATTTACACTATTTGAATTTTATGAAATAAATACAACATTTATTTAAATGATATAATTTTTGGTTTATTACCCAAACTCCTCTTACTCCATCATAATCTCTTTTAGCAACAAATGAGTTTCCCACTATTTGTTGATTAGGACACTCTACTATAAGTGTGTTATAGGCTTCAAATTATCTCAAAAATGATATGAAATACTCTTAAATAGCCCTTATAAGTTACCATATATTCATTTAAACTATTATTCTTCTTCAATTCTAAAGACACCATCCTAGCATAGACTTTCTAGGTCATTGACTATTGACTTCAACCCTTTATTTCTTGACCCACTTATAGGTAGTTTTGCATCATAAGCCCTTGTGATAGGTGTGTTAAGGATTTCCAAAAACTCTCTAAGGTCATAATATGCATTTCCATTCCTTTAATAATCATTTAATTCCCTCACAACATTCACCAAAACATCCAAGCTAGCTCATTAGTCTATCTTATTTGTTGTAGGTGCACATTTAGGCCATTATACAGATTGAGGATGAGTGTGGGAAGTAAACACATTACAAATCATAATATATTTTGGTGATATTTAGTCATAAAACTTATTTCATATATTTAAAACATTTGGACATGATGGTAGGGCCATTATGCAACTTAAATGGAAAAGGCCTCTTTTAACCTTAGAGTTGTAGATATCACTATCTGGGTTTAGTGTGTTTATGAGCAACTTAAGACCCTCAAAATTCTAAATTTCAATAACTCTCTTAGTTATAATTTTTAAAAGGTGATTCTCTTCCATTTAGACCTCAAAACAAACATGCATATGGGCTTATTCTCACACCCTATTGTATGAAACCATCAAAAAGGCCCTACACCTCTGTTTGGTGCTTTTAGGGCAAATAGTCCCAAAACTCAGTCCTTACTTCATCATATTGGTCTACATCCTCTCTTGTCTCCTTGACACTTTTAAAAAGTATAAAATGATTAGGATACATATGGAAACCAATAAAAAGTCTTTCTTACATGTTTCAAACCTCCACACAAGACTTTTCATAGCTTTGATGATACACTTGTATATGAGCATTCCTACACATAGGTAGTGAGCTTAGAAAGCTATCATAGAATGGGTAGTCTACACCATCATTTAATGTCAAGGGTATAAAGCTTCACTCAATACCTTCACATTAAATTTTTAAATCTCAAAATAAATGAAACTAATATCAAGGCTTTGATGATATCATCTTAGGCTCATGTATGTGTGTATGAGCTATGCGTGTGTGATGAGTGTGAAAAAGAACAATAAGGGTTGATGAATGACATTAAAAAAAATCAACTCAATTTCAAACCTTTATAATCATTATTTCCATTAAGGAAAACTTTAAACAAGTTTCAAAACTTCTCCTTCAATGTGGAAACCATCCTTGCAACCACCTGTAAGTACATACCTATATGTGTAGGCAAATTTGAAGAATGTGAGCATTATAATTATAAACCATGGAAATGCCTATAAAAAAGGATGAAAGGTGAATATTTTATAAATATTATATTTAAATCATCTTATTTTCATCAACACAACCCCTTGAAACTGATGATAAAGCATGAAAACTCTTGAAAAGATGAAAACTACCCATAACACCAAATGGTGCATCCTCCTACAAAGTGAGATCATTGAACCATCAAAATGAATTTAAATTTTAAAAAAATAATGGTAATAATAAGTTTACATATATATCATCCTCTATAAATAATATTAGAAACTAGTTTGTATGAACTTGCTCAAAATGAAGCAAAACTTATAGGGTTCATAAATTTGTAAGCAAATTTGGAGGCTCTGTTAGGGTGTGGAGCTAAAAGCTTCAACCGTTTGCACACACATGAAGAAAGGATGCTGAAGAACTAGAGCCACCGGCATTGGTAGTATGACCGACGTTGGTCAGATGCAGTGGAGAAGGAGACCGGTGACGGCAGAGAGTCGGCCGACGTCGGCAGCACCAGACAAGTAGGGACCGACGTCGGTCGCCTGTGTGGTCCAGAACTGCTGTTTACGAACAGTCAGTTAGTTAAACCGAGTGTTTGCATGCTAAGAGATTATTTTAAGTCATGAGCTGTGTGTCTAATTTTATTAGTTAGAGGTCTATTTTTGTAACCATGGGATTCTATTTAAAGAACCATGAGGCATGTATTGTAATTATTATATTGATCAAGTAAGAGCATTGAAGCAAGCAAGGTCAAGGAGATCTACAGGTGTAAGGTCAAGGAGATCAGCTATAGCATTCAAGGAGGGATTGTAACTCAAGTTTTAGAGTTGGTTTTGTGTTGAGCAAGAGAGAGGGAAGAAGGTCTTGAGGTGTGTCAAGCCTTTGAGGTGGAGGGAGAAGTGGCATCTTCCTTATTTGTATTTTCTTCTAGTATTATCTAATACAATTGTGTGTATTGTCTCTCAAATTCTTTGTTGTCTCATGTCTCTAGTTTCTTAATCATTCTGGTATAATTTCCGTGTTCAATTGCTCATATATAAGTAATCAATTGTGCTACCGTTGGATAAGGGGCCTCCTAACAGTTGGTATCAGAGCTACGGTTTGTAAGAAGCAGGTTATTGTTTTTGATTATAGGTCATTCACAGGGTTTTCTGATTGAGTGGGAGTTCAGCAATGGCAGA
The DNA here is from genome assembly GCA_037957365.1 of Torreya grandis. Lineage (NCBI taxonomy): Eukaryota > Viridiplantae > Streptophyta > Pinopsida > Cupressales > Taxaceae > Torreya > Torreya grandis. The sequence goes on from JARHVA010001554.1 coordinate 170,839, forward strand.
ATAAAGCAAGCTACGAATGGAAAAGTTTAACGGTAAGAATTATCAACACTGGAGGATGCAAATTGAGGACTATCTGTACCAGAAGGATCTGTACTTACCGTTGGGTGGGGTTGCATGCAAGCCCACAGATATGAAGGATGAAGAATGGAGTATTCTTGATCAGAAGGCTCTTGGTTCCATAAGGTTGAGTCTTGGAGCTTTTGTGATTTCCAGCTTATCACAGTGCAAAACAACGGAAGAGTTGATAAAGTCCTTGGCAAATTTATACGAAAAGCCCTCAGCTTCTAATAAGGTATACCTTATGAAGCAGCTATTTACTTTACAAATGCAAGAAGGAGGTTTGGTACATACTCATCTCAGTGATTTCCATGGTTTGGTAAACCAATTAGCTTCAGTCAACATTGTTTTTGATGATGAGGTAAAGGCTCTCTTGATATTATGTTCTTTGCCTGAAAGTTGGGACGGTATGGTTATGGCAGTAAGTAACTCTGCATCTGCTTCTAAAATCTTAAAGGTTGATGATGTTGTGAGTGTGATTTTGAATGAAGAAATACGTAGGAGAAGCACAGGTGAATCATCAGGAAATGCTCGAAGTGTGGAAAGCAGAGGAAGGCAAAAGGAGAAAATTGAGCAAGGGAAATCAAGGTCGGGAAGGACATTCGAGTCTAAAGGTATTACCTGCTAGTTTTGTGGAAAGAAAGGACATACAAAGAAGGAGTGTTGGTTGAGAGATAAAGAGAATCAACATACAGGTATGGAAGAAGCAAAGGATGCAAATATTGTGGTACAGTATGCTCTCATACTTTCTTTGGATAGTCACGTAGGATCATGGATATTAGATTCTGGTTCATCTTTTCATGCATCCCCAAACAGAGATTTGTTTCATGAGTATGAACAGGGAGATTTTGGAGTTCTTTATTTAGGGGATGGTATGCCTTGTCAGATAGTTGGCAAAGGGAAAGTGCAGCTGAGATTGTAGATTGACAACACATGGGTGTTGAAGGAGGTCATGCATGTTCCAATTCTGAAGCAGAGTCTGATTTCTGTAGGAAGGTTGGGAGATGAGGGATGCACAATAACCCTCACAGCGGATTCTTGGAAAGTTACCAAGGGAGCACTTGTTTTAGCAAGAGGTAAGAAAGTAGGTACTCTTTATCTATCTACTTGTACTACTGATTCCACTTCTGGTGCAGATTCGTATATGTGGTCTAATAGGCAGGGTCACATGAACAAGAAGGGAATGGAAGTTCTTGACTCAAAAGGTATGTGTTCAAATTCAGAAGGCATGGATAGAATTCATTGCAGGAAAAGGAAATTTGAGGCTTTTGACAAGAACAGGGATGTCTTGGTGTTCATGGAGGAGATGAAGGCCTTAGAATAGTTACAGGCAGTAAATAAATCTGAGCAGGGTAGCATGGATATAGATTTGATCCAAGAATAGCTTGCGGATGAAGAATTCATCACTCACGGGAACACACAGGCACCGATGTCGGTTACTTGGAACCGACGTCGGTCATCCAGACACCGACTTCGGTCATGTGTAGACCAGCAGGGTCGGTAGGTCGGACAGGAGAAGTCTGACGTCGGTCATCAGGACCGATGTCGACAGGGTGGACACCGGTGTCGGCCAGGGGTAACGACGTTGGCAGTCAGGATCAGTGCAGGAACCGACATCAGTCGGGAGCAGACTGGGAGTTGGCCGAGATCGATCACTGGAATGGATGTTTGGGTGGATCTATGAGTCTCAAACACCCATACAGAGGTTAGAAAAGGTATGTGAACCTCATATTCGTTGTTCACCTTCTTTATATTGCTTACTGATAGTCATGAACTAGGAAGATGGAGGAATCAATGCAGGTAGAATCCAGAAATAGTGGGAGCTTGACATGGATGAGGAGTGTGAGTCCTTGGATTAGAGCCAAACAGGTACTTGTTGGTGGAGTTGTCAGCTGGATATAGAGGGATGGATTCCCATTTTAGAGAAGAGAGTGGATGGACATCTGAGACAGAAGGCTATGGTATATGGTCTTGAGTTAGCTGCAGGGCAATGGAGGTTTGACCATTGTATTTTATCTTTACCAGGTTGGATAATATTAGCTACATTATCCTGTTACTGTATTGTGTTACTTTTTGCAGGGTTGCATAAACAGGGAGTTTTTTGAGCTAAGGGTAGAGTTGGTTCAGAAGTATGTCATGAAGAATTTGGGAGCAACAAAGTTCTTGTGGCATAGGTGACAGATATAGAATCACAGGTTTGCATGGTGGTTGGTCTTCAAGGGTGACTTTGAAGAGGGATACAGGGCCTAAGGAACAAAATAGATGGTGTATAGGTACAGGTACAGGTTGCAACTATTTATCTCCAAGTGGGAGATTGTTAGGGTGTGGAGCTAAAAGCTTCAACCATTTGCACACACATGAAGAAAGGATGCTGAAGAACCAGAGCCATCGGCGTCGGCAGTATGACCAACGTCAGTCAGATGCAGTGGAGAAGGAGACCGGCGACGGCAGAGAGTCGGCTGACGTCGGCAGCACCAGACAAGCAGGGACCGACGTCGGTCGCCTGTGCGGTCCAGAACTACTGTTTACGAACAGTCAGTTAGTTAAACCGAGTGTTTGCATGCTAAGAGACTATTTTAAGTCGCGAGCTGTGTGTCTAATTTTAGTAGTTAGAGGTCTATTTTTGTAGCCATGGGATTCTATTTAAAGAAACATGAGGCATGTATTGTAATTATTATATTGATCAAGTAAGAGCATTGAAGCAAGCAAGGTCAAGGAGATCTACAGGTGTAAGGTCAAGGAGATCAGCTATAGCATTCAAGGAGGGATTGTAACTCAGGTTTTAGAGTTGGTTTTGTGTTGAGCAAGAGAGAGGGAAGAAGGTCTTGAGGTGTGGCAAGCCTTTGAGGTGGAGGGAGAAGTGGCATCTTCCTTATTTGTATTTTCTTCTAGTATTATCTAATACAATTGTGTGTATTGTCTCTCAAATTCTTTGCTGTCTCATGTTTCTAGTTTCTTAATCATTCTGGTATAATTTCCGTGTTCAATTACTCATATATAAGTAATCAATTGTGCTACCGTTGGATAAGGGGCCTCCTAACAGGCTCAACTTCAAATAGATGGTTCATGAAGAAAAGTTAAGAATTTCTCAAAATTATTAAATTTATTTTAAGGAATATAAGTTTATAATATTCCCCCAATATCATTTTTCATGAAATCCCTTGTGTTGGCCATAACAAGTAAAAACCTGTAAGTCACTTCAATCTGCCAAGAAGAGTGAAAATGGAGCAAAACGGTTTTGAGTAAGAAATGTTAGTTTCAAATCAAAAAAATGTGTATCTGAGTTTATGAATATGAAATTTCATCCCTTTACCCTATCCCACATGGAAAAAATCCCAAATAGGTCATATAAGTGCCAAACTCACTCTTTTCTTCAAGAAAACTACCTTTTTTTAGTAACCTGATAATTTTAAGTTAGTGATAGTTACTATAGACCTCCTAGAACACATTTCATGTGACAAAACTCTTTGACACTTGTACATTTCCAAATAAACCTATTCAAATCATTAAATTCACTATTTTAACCCCCTAAAATGACTTAGAATGATAAATAGACTAATGAAATAAGTGACCAAGGTTAATATAACATTAAATGGCATCAAATTAATATGAAACATATTATTCCATGATATTACCCCTCCTATATACCTATAAATTCAATTTTTTCCCTATAGGTGCCCCAATTTGACTAAAAAGTCAAATTTGGTCAACACACACCATTTCATTGATAAAGTGAGTACACCTATCGCTAGTCAGACTAAGTAGGCACCCATATTGGCTTATTATGTTTTCTCAGATGAATCACATATCTATGGTGATTATATAGTCTTTTTTTAGTATGGCCTTTGTCTACCTGGTGAAATATTCTATGGCTACCAAAATATACCTTACACCTATGCATCATGTTACAAGAGTTATCAGCCCCATAAAATCAATGTCCCATTTCTTGAATGGCTCCTAGTCAAGAATGGGGATGAGAGGCATCTCATCCCAATGGTTAGGTTTCCCTATATACTACCATATATCAAATTCCTTGGCATAGTTCTTTGCATATTTAAATAAGCTTGGCCACCACAAACCTGATTGTAGCACTTTTCTTGCCTTTATGTCTCTAGTGCAATATGCTCCTACTATGCATTCATGAACCTCTTGAAAGATGGATTTTATACGATTCTCTAAGACAAATCATCACAACACTTCATCCTTAATTAGCTTATATAGTTATCCACTGATGAGTTGAAAGGGGGTAGTGTGAACTACTAGTTGTTTCTTCTCCTTTTTTTATCATAGTTTGGGGTGTAACTCCAAATGTTAGAAAGGTGGAAATCTCCACCAAATCATTAGGGACACACTAGACTCTGTATAGTTGTGCATTTATCATTTTATCCTCAATCAGTGCTACTGCATCATTAGAACTAATTTAGGATAAATGGTTTGGCCCCAAGTTATCCTTTCTAGGCTTAACCATGATAGAGAACTAGAACTCTTGGAATAGAACTATCCATTTTTATATGAACTCATGTAACATAGGATTTTTAATTAGGTACTTGAGCACCTCATGATCAATTAAAAAGATGAATTAGGTTACAAACAAATATTGTCTTAATTTTTTCAAGGCATAGATCATGGTGAGTGCCTCACACTCTATTGTTGTGTAGTTTTGCTCTACTAAGGTTAACTTTCTACTGGTGAAGGAGATGGGCTGATCCATTTTCCTTCACTAGGATACACCAATATTTCATCAATCAAAGATATAGAAGCATCAACATGGACATGAAAAGGTATTGTCCAATCAAGGAATTATAAGATAGGTATGTTAGTTAATTTTAGCTTTAGGGTCTTGAAGGCATCCTCTTACACTTTGCCCTAGTAGAATGGTCTATCCTTGTGTAAAATATCCTCTAGAGGCACCATAATATTCACATAACTCCTTATAATTTTTTTTTAATATCTACAGTGGTGAAGAAAGGCACAAACATCTTTCTATGTGGAAGGAGTTTACAACTAAATGATGATGGTGATGTTCACTGAATCAACAAGTAAACCATCCTTACAGATGATGTGCCCAAGTAGGTTTCTAAATGGTGTTGTAAGGACACAATTTTTTAGGTTCAAGGATATCTAAAGTTGCTTTTACCTTTAAAACATTAGGCATAAGTTGTCACAATGGTCCTTCACAAGGCCATACAACATCCAATCATCTAAATAGACTTGGAGGAACCTATGGATGCAATCTTTGAACGTAGTAATCACCACCTTGGAGAAAATGGATAACACATTATTGAGTCTAAAAGACATAATTTTTTAAGTAAAACAACCCCATTAAGTCATAAAGGTTGTTTTTTGTTTATCCACCTCCTCAATCTAGACTTGGTGGTGGCCAGAGAACCCATCAATGAAAGTGTAGATTTTGTAACCCATGACACTTTCTAGGACTTCATCAGTGAATAGAGTCAAGAAACGGTTATTGACATAGATAGAATTCAAAATTATATGATTTATGTAGATGTAAATGCACCCATCTTTGTTGATGATTATTACCATTAGGTTTACCCATTTAGACTCGTGCATAGGGTAAATGATCTATATGGCTAGCATAACATCGATCTTTGTTTTCAATTTGGTGTAGAGGTTGGGATTCATCTGGTAGGGGCACTTTTAACTAGTCTTATACCATAAATTATCTTTATGCTCATCCTCCCTAAGTATGGGTGGATTCCCTTCATACCCTGATAATTTTAAGGGAAAAAATCTTGGAATTCCTTTAGGGGGTCTATGATTTGTACTAGCTCTACATCAGACTAATATACACCTAGAGTAGCCATCTTTGTCTCTCCTATGAAAATATCCACTTTGATGGTCTTGAGTGGTGCTTGATATGGTTCATTCTTCTCCTGGTGAGAATCCTTAACCTACCAAGTTCCCTCTATTGTATTAATGTGAAGATGATTTGGGTCTTCTTTGTTGGGGGTACTATCATCTAATTGGTGCATGATTTTTCTTTTAGTGGTTAGGATTTTCTAGTAGTGCTTCTTCCAAGTTTCATCCTATTCCTCACTAGAGTCATTTTTGAGCATTTTTTCCTCAAATAAGGTTGTGAGTGCTAACTTTTTTTATTTGAAAATGTCTTTCAAGTACTCCTTGAGTATGGTGGTGTATTTGAACACTAACTTCCAAATTACTTGTAGCAGCTTGACCAGTTCCAAGTTCTCTAAGGAAAAGGAGAAGGTATGCACATACTTATTCTTATGGTCCTTAAAATTGGTTATATCATGTCACATCTCATTTACCACATGCCATGCTCATGCCCATGTCTTTAGAGTTTTATAAAAGGTGTGCACCCATAATTTTTTTGGTGTAGTCACATTGCATTCAGTCCTTGTCTCTTCGCATAGGTTCACATGTGCCATGGGGTCAGAGTCACTAGAGTATCTTGAGATATCCAAGTTCTCATTACTCCTCTTGAATCTAGTGCACATGGCTACTTTTACCTCTAGATAGGTTGGCAAGTTATATTTTTATGCTTCCCACCAATGTGTGATAGTGCTCCTTAAGGTGTACACCAATACACCCATTCTATTTATCTCCTTAGGGATGCATGATTAAAGGTCATGGACATAAATTTATATGGGGTTTCTCCTTTAAACTTTTGGGACCACTGCAAGCTTGCCTTTTCTTAGGTAAAGTACAATCTTTTCTTTATTCTCCTAACACAAGACCCACCATTTCAAACCATGATCAATTTAGACCCAACTAGTCCTTACAGACTTTGTCACCTTTACGCACACCAAGTGGAAGTTGTGACCATTAGCCTCATACACCTATTTAATCCATAGGTTATAAGTTATCTCAGTGGTATTTGAGGCTGACTATCTATCTTCCTATGAAAGCAATCCCTAATCAAAAAGATGGAGATTCTTGATGCCTTGTGTTGTGATGTTATAAATATGTTGATCTCATCCTCTAAATTAATGATCTCCACATAGGGGGGTCCTTGTTAAATTTAAATGGGGATTAATACCCTTTCCTTTCCATTATCAAAGTTCATGTATCACTTTTAAAGCACATATCTACATTGTTGGTGTAGCACCAAGGCCTTCCTAAAACCATCAAGTAGTTATCCTATTCTGCTAGCTCAATAACCTTGAAATCAACATGGAATTTAGTTCCCATAATATATACAATGGCACCATATATAATTCTAATTGGATATGCTTGAGTCTTGTTGGCCATAAATATTACATGGGGAGAAGGTCGCAGGGTTGGCCTGCCCATTTTATCCCATGTGTTCTTAGTCAATAAATTGACCTCTGTGTAGGTGTTAATCAATACTTCACTAATGGAAAAGCCATCGATGGTGGCATTTACTATCATATCTTGTTCATGATCTACATTTTGAGTATGCCTTACCTCATATGCCTACTCCATATGTGGTGCAACAACTTTAATTGCATGGGGCTCAACAACCTCACTTGTATTTTTTCCTGCATGCTCTAAGAGCAAATTTTTCAATAGGGGAAGTATCCCATCTATTTTTAACATTTGAAATATCTTTGTTAGCTCCTATATTTCATCATCCTATCTATTTTCCCCTCTATTTGAGGTGGTAGCTTGTGCCTCTAGGTCTCTAGCTAGCTAGATTTATCCCTACAAATTTTATATTATACTAATGGCTTATTGTAGGATATCTTTTTGATGCACTAGGTCAAGGTAGGGCACAAATTTTGGCTTAGGATATGCTATGAATTTTTTATATCTTGTGTCACCATATTTTAGGTGTAGTTCTTGTGTTGGCATAATTGGTAGCTAAGTGGTGAACCCACTCCATGTGGTTTCTTGCACATTGATTGGCTTTGTGCATATTGGCTACACATTTGGAGCCCATTTTGTATCCTTAAGCTCACACATAATCATCCTTACACCCATATCAATGCCCATTTTTCCTTGGGCTATCTTTTTTTATAATTTAAGGTGCTCCTTGACTACATTTGGTCCTTAATAATAGCCATACATTAGATACATCAGGTAGTCACACTGATAGTGCTCAGTCAACTTAAATTTGTAACACAATCACAATGGAAATCTTCTTCCACCACATCCTTCACCTCACCCTTTAGTGCCTCTTTGGTTTCCATATCTATCATCTTGTTGGTTTTAACTCTCATTTCCCTAGTATTCATACCCTTTAGTGATTGTATTTACCTATTGTGCACTCCTCTCTATGTTCTAGTGCATTTTGTTAATTATTTGGTAGTCAATTGTGTTATGAGTGTAGGCATCTCACAACTTGAAATAGATGGTTGTGCTGACCTAAATAGCACATTGCAATAAGGGGTATTTGTGAACATAATACACTTCTTAACAAAATTCATAGCTAAGAAGTAGTGTATGCATATTTTGTCAAGGGTAGTTGTTTCTATTATGACCCTTTGTTTCATAGTCAGTGCACCATAACCCACTTCAAACATTTTGTGATGAAATAGTGGTTAGATTCTATAGTTGGGAGGCTATAAACATAATCTATGCCTCTATGAATGGGTTAATGCTTATATCATTACTTCTAACCACCTCATCTCTGAGCATGGCTTCAAGTGATTCCTAAGGGTATATGAATGTTTTCATGAAGAGCACCCTTCTAAAAGTCACTAGTAATCCTACCATGAACCACTATGCATGTTGGGAGGGGTGAATGTCATAAGGGAGCTTAGAGAGGAATGTCTTTAATCTAGTGTCATATAAGTGTATGCTCTCTAATGATCCCTAGTTTATCTCCTTGAGTGTGATGATGCTCTACTAGTCAAACTTAGGTATATCAAACTCTTTCAAAAAGGCTCCCTTCAGGGTGTCATAATCAACCATAGCTTGGTTAGGATCAAACTTCCTATACCAAGTATGGGAAAAATCAAGCAAGTTTATCATAAATTAGTTTTCCTTATGCTTAGATTAGGTTATTATATGAGTGTGACATTGTAACTCATACTTGAGCACATTTTTTGTAGTGTTTTCTATGCCTCAGTACTATGGCAAGTACATGGACATCTCATAATAGATATAGGACTCGGGAGTAGCTAGTGATTGAGGTGTTTGTCCTCTTGGTGCTTGTCCTAGTTTTGGTCCTCCAATGCCTCTAACCATTATGTTAGGGACTATTCTAGTGGTTACTACTGGTGTTACAAAATATGATGGCACTATACTATTAACTAGTGGCACAGGGCCACTTCTTATGGTTTCTTGCCTAGGATATGTCACTAATATTGGCTAAACTAGGGTGCTTACACTTAGGTTCTATCTAGTTGGGTTTTTGTTTTGTGTTCTATAGGTATCTTCCCTTACCTCTTCATACAGGATGACTTATTCAATCATGAAGTTTTGGTGTAAATTTTCAAAGCAATCAAAGTCTACATTGATAATAAGGTTAGGTGTCAATCTTTTATTTTCATTTATAAAATCCAGTACATGAACTCATGCCATAGGTTCAAAGGGGGTAAGTTAATTTGGCACATCTCTAATGGTCAATTTTTGAAGGTACCCCAAGAATTCACCTATCAACTCTGGATCTTGTTCCAAATCTCTGAGGATTCCTTCCTCTAGGCACAACTGTCATTCAAGAGATCCTTCCCCATGCCCTTTCCACTCACTAAAATTCCTCTTAACACTTTTATGTTCCATATATTCTATCATTTTATGCCTCCTCTTGTTATAATCTTGTCTCCTAAGATCTCTATTGTCAATTTACTCATCTCCTTCCATTGCACCTCACATACACACCCCTTTCTTCCCCATTGTGTTGCTCACACATGAGAGTACGTTAGCCTTCCATCCTTACTATTTTGAAGCCATAATCTACCATTATCTTCTTAATTTCAGTTTTGATTTCATTCATAAATGCACTTTTGGGCTCATGAAAGAATTGGCACTCTACTTCTTCAGGGTAGGAATACATCGAGATCACAAACTCAAGCAGATAGTTATTCAACGCCCCTTACCACCATTTATCTATGGCTCTAGTCTAGTTTATGTCTAAGTTCTCAAGCCTCTCTAGGTAGTTTGTTTTTTATTCAATGTGTTATCCATAGCTTTATATTTTATGGGTTGTATAATCAACCATCCAGAGGTACACTTACTCTAGCAGTTCACAAAAGAACACCTTATACAGGGCATCATAAAAGTGGTTCTAGACCCACTTCCTTGGGTTTTTCCCTCTACAAATTAGATTCCTTAGCACAAATTTATCTTCCACTCATTCTAACCAATTCTCTATATTTTTTATGGAGAGTCAGAGCATTGTCTTGGTACACCATTGTAACAACAAAATTCAATAGGTCCCAATAACAACACCAAAATGTTTTAGAAAAGTATGTATTTTAGATCATGGACCTAGTCACATGCCTACCTACCTATATAGGTTAGATTTAGGCTTATTTTAAGGGGTGCAAACCATGACTAGTCCTATGGTGCTTAACATTTAGCACTTGACTTGCTAGTATCAATATGCATAAGGTGTAAGCCTTATGTTCTCACCTAAAGTAAAATAGAGAAGGGACTAAGGTGTGTGTTGGACTATTTTTTAAGGGATTGGGTTACTGAAGTGATGGTTGGGTATTCATAGGTGCAAGCCTTGGGTTTCATGGGTTTAATAGCATCCAGGTGTTTAAGGGCTAATTAAGTGTCAGAATAAGGGACTTAGGCATATTCTTGTGCTTAACCATAGGTTTCATTTTTTTTGTAGGGTCTTAACCACACTTAGAACATTTCCCATAATGAGCATAGGATTCATTATTAGTTACATGACTGTTATGAATGAGTCCAGTTAGGAATTTTTGATAACTTGACCATACATTCAAAAAAATGAGCATGCAACCAATAAACACTCTTAAGACTTAATCATTTATATTAATAACCATTTGTGTAAAGTATTCTTAATTAATATGTTAAAAAAAATACATGTATATTCCATATAAAGTGATCATAATCCTGACATAAGCTACTATAGGCCTAGAGGCTCAAAGATGAGCTTGGGTACTATAAAAGGGAGCTTTACCAACATCCTAAATTACTTCTATCCTCTAATGGAAACTATCCAGCATTAATTTGCCATAGATTCACTACTCAAGTTTTCCTCTCTCCTTGATTGAACTTGACTTCCTTTTATAGGTTTTAGAGCATCTTAGGATCATGGGGAATGGAGCATGCCAACTACTAAGCTGGCACTAGAGGTACACATCCCACCACCTCCACTATGCTTTTTTTCATTGTGTAGTCACTATCCCATGTACCCATTTCCCAATGGTGCATTATTCAAAAGGATCCACTTATCTTTAATGAATAATCATTGTCTTATGTGCCTTCTTCCTAATGTTACTTAGATTTGTTAGTCACTAGCCAATTGGCACCACTAGAATATAAAACAATAACCACTCCCTATGATTTCCTCATACCTAGGTGTTTGTTGAGTTGGCATAGATCCATTACTTAGCATAAAATGGGGCCCAAAAAATTACCCCCTTGATGATTGACCACTACCTACCTATCCAATAATTAGAGGAAAATCAATCCCATATAGTTCTTCCACCTAGTTTGAATGTGTAATTATGCACCTTTAACTATGTATATGTATATTTTTTACTTGAAAATGATAGTTATTAACTTACTTTAGAGGTATCTTGAATTTTCCTATGGTTTATCCTTATGAAATAATAAAAATTTGGGCATAATAAGGTAGAATTGATCAATAAGTAAAAGTTCATGATCTTGAACCAAGTGAATAACCAAGTGTCCTTAATGAGTGACTCTTGGCATGCATTTGTTTAATGTTTCTTTTAATTTAGAAATGAAATGTTAAGAATAAATAAATTATTGAAAACTAATTTATATCCATAAAATATATAGATCTAAATATGAAAAATAATGATTTACATATGTGTAAATAAGATATAAATTGAAAATTAAAAAAATATGTGTAAACCTAGCTTGGATCTAATTCATTGTTGATTGTGCAAATTTATTATGTATGGAAATTGGCTGAAAATCCCTATAAACTATCACATCCAAGAATAAAAATTCAACTGTGCTAGGATAAGGTCATGTTAGGAGGACAAGGATGCATTATGTCCTTGTCTATGCTTTTGGCCATATTCTAGTTGACTGTGAAAATGATTTTTTGATATAGGTACCTATAGTTGTATGTGAGGATTTAGTTTCTGTATGTGTGTCAATTTGATGTGTCAAAGACCTACATAATCAAAACCTAGATTTTTCACATAAACCAAATAGATATCAAATTGTAGACACTAAATCTGAATTATATAAAACCTTAATCTTGTACACTTGGTAAATACCCATCATGGTTGTAACCTTCAGTTATTACATATTCCCACTACAAAAAGGCTTACAAGGTTATCTTTTTATGATAAACTGCTTATCTCTTAGTCTGACCATTTATTATTATGATGTGTAGGACTTCTATACTATGAAAAATAATTTAAACATTATCATTATCCCTCTCTACTAGTTTTGGACCTGTACCTATTTTCTAGCTTCTTCGACACTTATGTCCTAGACATATGCCTATGTCAACACAAGTTTCCATTTTCAAACTAAGTGTCTAGTACCCAAAATTCATCAAATTTGTAAATGTGGTATATCTTTATGGTTTTCCTAAGTACCTTAGTTTAACATATTTTTAAAATTGGTTTTTTATATATATATATATATATATATATATATATATATATATATATATATATATATGTATATATATATATATATAATATCAACCCTTATTCATTCTTTACCTAGCAGATACTAGGAACTCACAAAGAAAGTTACCAAGAATCAATAAATATAACATTCAAGTAAACAAACCTACCCTATACATCCCTATTTCTATATTATTCATAGAATCAGCATTCCAAAAGGTCTAAAGTACTAAAGGATCATCCCATGAGCCATTTCCAAGTTAAAATCAAGGTCATTATATGTACTTTATTATCACATATTGCATTCATATTCACACATAAGCCAACACGTAGGGGAGAAATACATAATTTAGAGGCCCTGTTCAAAGTATTTAATATGTAGGTAGTGCCCATTGAGAGAGAGGTCCTTGGGGTAGCTCAACATTATGTTCCCACTAACCCATTTTTTCCTTACTCACTCCAAGGATGAGAAAACTAGGATTTGATCATTTGACAAAGAATAATAACTTATACAAATGTTCCATTTACATCAAAAGCAAGGTGATAAAAATTTGAAAAGACTCTAATTTATCACATGTAGATACAGTTAATATTTCATATAGGACATATATATATATATATATATATATATATATATATACAAATGTACTTAGCTAGTTTACTATGCCCATATAGATTTGGGTTGAGATAGGCTAAAAGTGAATTGGATTAGGATCTTAGAACTATTGTGAAATTATGTAATTTTGAATTTTGTGGCATCAGATGCTTGTATTGGATCTAGATAGTTGTGTTAATATAGGTGTATAAATTATATATATATATATATAATTTATACACCTATATTAACACAACTATCTAGATCCAATACAAGCATCTGATGCCACAAAATTCAAAATTACATAATTTCACAATAGTTCTAAGATCCTAATCCAATCCACTTTTAGCCTATCTCAACCCAAATCTATATGTGCATAGTAAACTAGCTAAGTACATTTGTATTCAATTTATTGTAATATCAATCAATAATTCTACTTTTTATTTTTAACTTATTTCATCATTTAAATTTGGAATATTATTTATTTGAGTTTGTAAATTAATTACACCACTATATATATGTTTATCACCCTTATGCTTAATGATTTATATATTTATAACCCTAGTTACCCCCATATCATTTAATTTAGGGTTAAAAACAAATGTAAAATTAGGGAATAAGGTTAGGGAAATATTTGAGTTATCTTTAAAAAATATAAAGTAAAATGAGATGCATACATAACTCAAAATGGCCACATGCTGATGTAGTTCTCCTTCCTATAGTGAGTGTGTGAATCTTGGATTTGTTAGATGAATGTAACTAGATAGATTTATTAGAATGATTTACAATGAATGTCTTTGACCTTCACAAAATTACTTCATACTTGTCCTATGATATTTAGAATACATCAAAATTGAAATTAGAATGAATAATGCTCTTTTTCTTAGTGTGTAGTAGAACTGCCAAGTGATTTCTTAATGTATTTGGAGAGACCTTAATGTGCTTATATAGGGGAAACATTGAAAAAATTTAATTAACTAAACTATTTAAAATTATAGGAGGTGTAAATTTAAATGTCTTGAATTTTAAAATTTTCCATTGGAGCATGGGGTACAAGGTCACACTAGTGGATAGGGCCACATGGCGACCTTGTCTACCTAGTGTTGACTTATCCTAGAAGGATAAAGACTGATAGGATCTAGCTAAAAAGATTTTATAACCATAATAGGAATACCTGGGTGATTTTTTTATATATTTTAAAGGTAGTAATTACAATAATGAAATCTCTCATATAGATTATAATTTAATGAAATGGTGAATAGACCAAAGGTAAAGATGTCAAGATTAAACATTATTAAACACTTAATGATTACATTTGAATATATACATTTTCCTCCACTTTATTCTAGTGATGCACTAAAGTGAAATTACTAGATTAAAGGATATGTGAACCTAAGTGTGTATACACTTTTTATTTTGATGTGAAGCTTGATTGTGCAAGATGCCACAATGCACAACTTAAAACAATGACACTAAAAGTAGTTACTATCCATATTTGAAAATTTTTAATTTGAAAAGAAATAAAGGAAAGTATACAAATGAAATATTTGCAATATAATTTATTTGTATCTTGAAAATTGATAAGTTTGTTCCCCCTATTGATACATTTTAAATAAATGTTGAACCTAAGGTAAATTAAGAGTGATCAAGTCTCAATTTGAAAATTGGTAAAATCCCTTGAGTTGTAAATATTGTATGCTCAAACTCTCTTCTAAATATGTAAATTAATCTCTAAAATATTTAAAGGATGGAACTATATGCAATCAAAAATGCATCATGTCTATAAATAAATCCTAGCTCAGAGAAGATATATCATACCTACACTTATGATTGGGAATACATTTATTAAGTGGGGTCATGACCAATATGGGGATTCACTAGACCTGATTAAGGGATCACTTGTCACAATACACCATGCTAGGAAGGGTTATAAAGCCTACAGTCTAACATAGTAATGAAATAACCCTAAAAGTGTCATAGGTTTAATGTTCACTCTATTCTAATAAAAAATAAATTAAATCTAATCTAGTGTACACTAAATCTTGTGGCACAAATTGAGGGTTAGAAACAAAAAAAAACTAAAATAAACATGTGTAGAAGACATATAATCATGTTAATGTATACAAAATCCTAATGCATGGGAGAGAATCACAACTGCATTATCTATCTATCTTACAAAAGAGAAATAAATTTAGGAATACTTACCTTGAAGATGAACCTGTTGAGCCTCAATCTCTCCTTAGCCAAGGTGATTCACAAGAGATTATTGTGGTATGTAATGATAACAAATAAAAATCAGCTCTAGGTTACACAACCTATCTAGACATTCAAAAGACTTCTCCGTAAGATAAGATCTATATCTCCAAATAAAGTATGGAACCCTAAGCTTAATTCCTCAAGTAGAATGGTTAATAATTATATTTTAATTCACACTTATTCTTATTCACTTATCTTATTACAAATGGTTGGAAATGAACTTTTATATATAGGAGGATCTTTCCCTAAACTTTTTGAATATGTTATTTATGCAGGGTCAACCTAGTCAACCCTATTTATTTTTGGGAGATAATTCACTAGGTCCTAACTAGGTCAGTCGAAGGGATAAAAAATATCTTAATGAAAAATACCCATAAATAGTATAGGGTTAACCTAATTGACCCTATACAGTAATCAGAGGCTGAAAACTGTACAAGGTCAACCTAGTCAACCTAGTACAACTAAGTGGTGAAAGGGGGTCAAGGAAAGAGCAAGGAGGAGAAATCATGGAAAATTATTGTAATGGGTAAGACTATGAATAATAATCTTAGGGTAAATGTTTTTAGGATATGAGTGTGTATATGGTAAGTGGAAAAAGGGACAATAATCTTATGAAGCACCAATGGTCTTCCCACCTCTTTTATAGTGCACCCCTTAAGGAAAGCACTCAAAGATATTGAGATTTGATGGGTTATTATAAGATACAAAGTGATAGTAAGTGATAAAAGTTTGAACATATTATGTGTATACATATGCCCCACTTGAATCTCATCACGTGTCACGTAAGTGCAACACAAGATGGTGTTTTGAGAAATAGAACATGATAACACATAACATTGATGCTAAGTAAAGTGTAGTAAGCAATAAATAAGATAAATAAAAGGATAGAATTGAAAAATGAATAACTTTACTTACCTTAGTGTTATATATAAATAAGTAGATTGCAATAAAAATTTAAGGCATCTAATGTGAAGAACACTAAGCAAACCTGTAGAAGTTAGTGCAAAAAATAGGCAAAAATCAATTTTTTTGGAAAATAGACATATAATAGTGGAAAAGATTCTCTATATCATCATGATTCCAATGAATTTTATGGTTTTAAAAATAGATGAATAAAAATAAATATATAGGCAAAAGAAGGAATCTATAGGAAAATAATTGAAGAATTTGAATTTTGAAAAGTGTTTTTAAATAAGGGGAAAGACAAGTAATTTTGTTATTTGACTTATGAAAGAGAGAAACAAAGAGCTCTAGAGACCAAACAAACTAGGACGGCAAGGAGATGATAGACTACACAAAGAGGGGCTCTATGAGTGGCAGTGGGTGCACTACAGGTATGCAACTATGAATTTTAAGTTATTTTTTGAGTATTTTATTAAATTAAGTGTATTTTTTTAAAAAATGTAATTTTTAGCATTTCTAGATGTTGAAATGAATCAAAATTAGATTTTATAGGTAGGAAAAACCAATTAGGTGAATGGGTATGAAGGATTAGGAAGAAAACTACAAAAGACACTTTTTTAGGAAAATGTAAGGGGTTGGAGTCAATTGGGTCAACCTAGTCGACCTAGTAGGCTAAAAATAGGTGAAATCCACACTACCAACTTAGTAAGTGTATGTTGACCCTGTATATTTTATAGACTAATAACCTATTAATTCAAACAAGCAGTACTAAGGAGGGGGAAATAAGAGGGTTGACTTAGATTTTTAAGTCAAACAAGCTAAAAATAGAGAAATTTTGGTAAAACTTTGTTGACCAAAGAACTAAAATTGTACAAAAATGCATGCAAAAGGCGAAAAGAAGACTAGAATGGCCCAAAATGACCAAGTAAGGGTAAAAAGGAATGAATATGCTAAAAATAGGTAAAAATGAATGAATTAAATTAATTTAGGCTTGTTTTTTATTAAAATCATAAAAAAAGGTATTTTGACTATATATGACATGGAGGATATAGTACATCTTTTTTTATTTCTTGGTTGTAAGGATGAGCTAGGTTTTGGAGATTGATAGATGTGTTTTGGTTATTGGATCTACTAAAGTGTCTAACCATATGAGATATAGCTAAGCTAGTAGCTATAAACCTAGGAGGGATAGCTGACATGCGTAGGATTCCCCTGAGCATGGATCAATTAGTCATGTTCTTTAGATATTGGGAATGATTGACTAACACCCTTAGATGGGTGGTATATGGGGATGTGGTAAATGTAAATATCACTCTCGAGAATGTGTATGCCATCATAGGACTACTGGTAGAAGGAGCACCAGTGACTATAGGCATATTAGATAGCCTAAAGGAGAGGAGAGCCTTAGCTATATGGGCTACAGTCTTGGATATGATATTATCAGGTAGTTGAGTTAGTATGCTTGATGTATATGCATCATATACTTTGGATATCTATAAGGTTGTGATAGGATTTGTGACATAGTGACTGTTATGTCATAAATTAGATGGTAAGGTACCACTATTCATGATAGTCTTGAGTAGGATGATCTTATAAGAGGGCATACTATATGATCTTGACTCTATCATATGGGTCAAACTCATACATGATTTTTATGAGTTTTTGGTTAGAGTTTAGAATTTTATAGGACCAATCATATTATTGATGGCTTGGATCTATGAGAGGCTTCTCATGTATCAATTAACTAGGTTGTCCCATGTGGTTGGTGATAATTCACCTCAAGTACGGAGATGAAGAGAGGAAAAAGTAATGTAGGTCATACCCCATATGCTAGTTTTGTAGATGATGAGATGTGAAAACTTAGTTTGGTAGCCATATGGGCACATAAAGACTACGTGGTCAAGCTGGTACATAATTGCACTAGCTATAATGAGGGAAAAGGTAACTAAACATTGTACTTGGTGGAGAGAGCCATATCTAATGGCATGGGTGCTAGGATAGTTTGGATTAACTCATCTAGTGACACTAATATTAATGCTTGAATAGTGGGCTTGACATGCGAGAGAGCAACAAGGGAGGAGAGGACTAGGGTCACTAGTGATGAGGTCAATGTTCAGACCACATCATGAGTGGTCATGGATTAGATGAGCATGATAGGGAGTAGAGTAGGAGGAGAGGGGTATGAAGGCATTAACACCAAATATACCACCATCATCTCCATATTGAGATGAGCTATGACCATTAAGGACATGGTGTCAATAGAAACAAGAGGAGTAAAAGAGATTCGAGACTATCACCATCCCTGATAACCCAATAAGTGAGCCAGAGGAGAGTTGGATGATAGAGAGGATACTCAAGTGTAGGTTGAGGTAGAATCAAGCCATGACATATAGATTTGAGTTAAGGAGGTAACCTATAGAAGATGTGTTAGGAGGCTATGTATATGGAGAGACTATTCTAGGTGGTCACATAAATGGTGAGACCATAGTTGTTGAGACATAGATAGGTAATAAAGATGATTAAATTATTGCTTAAGTTTTTATTTTGAAATAAAGACTATAGGTAGATAGATATTACAAGATATGACAGTAATATAATATCTATCTAGGTGTGATTTTTCATGGGTAACTAAGGATGAGAAGGAGAGATATGGGTCCCTTATGAGGGGAGCATTCTATGGTGTCCTAGATGAGACTCTACAACCATATGACCCTACTTCATATGAGATCCCAGTATACCATCTACCCCAACTCAGGCTATTGGAGAGGTAGTGAGGTAGATACAATAACAAAGAGAGGATGTAGCCACCAGTAGAGATGGATGTAAGTGAGATATGGGCATATCAAGCCCTAGTAGAGGAGAGAGATATGCATTTGGTTATAGTGATGTAGATGACATAGGCACATATGGAAACCTCGACTTAGTTGGCACAAGCATAGGTGTAAGTAGTGCACCTATAGGGATAGGTAGAGGGATTGAGATCTCAAATGGCCTCCTTATAATTTATTATTTAGAAGAGTTAGATTAAGGCCTCAGTAGGTAACATGGCTAGGCCATGAGATAGATAGTATGGAGCCTAGCCATAGAGATAGATCATTGTATATAGTTGTATTGTTATATCAAAACTCATGAGATGTATATATATGATGTATCATTTTGGCATATTGATGTTAATTGTTTATGTTTTCATCATTATGGTTGTGGTTGTGGTTGTGGATACTTTGGATATATATTTTTATAGAACATGTATTTAGATATTTTATATATATGTTATAGGAAATATATGAGATGTGGTTTATTTTCTAGCATTTATGTATAACACATGCATGGTTAAAAAGAAATAGGAAAAAATACTTGGTAAAATATAATCAATCAAAACATGTACTACACACTATTTCAAGTTGGAAAATGTGTAATAAAAAGAAAATGATTAAGTATAAAGAACCAAGAGGTGGTAAAATAAGATGGTAGAAAGAAATTTGTTTTTAAACCAAAGTGAAATATTTTTGTACCAGATTTAAAATAAGTAAAATCACACTAAATGACATTGGGAAGTATGAAAACAATGTAATAAAATGGAAGGTATGTGAAAAGGGACAAATGGTATAAAAATAGACTAATTAAGTCAACCAATTATACTAAATCATGTTGGGAAGTATAAGAGAAAAAGAAAATTGGCAAAATATTAGTCTTAAATTTCTCACACAAATTCAAGCTAGGAAGTATGAAAAATTCAACAAATGGTTATATTCTTACATGCACTTAGAAAATAAGAAGATAAAAAACAAAAGATAAATTAGTAAAGCATAAAACACACTAAATCAAGTTGGTAATCATGTAAATGACATGTAACTTCATAATCAATCACATCTTATCTCATATTTGACACATGTAATTTTGTTTGTGACTTATATTATTGAAAAAATTTGTGAGGATTGTCAGGTCCTATCCATGGTCTTATACTTCAACTCACAAAGAGAACACCACTGGGATGGAAAAATTAGGACAATTAGGTAACAAAGGATGTGGGTAATAGGAAGGAAAAAGGTGGTAATTGGTGAAGATGGATAGGTCCTATCTGAGGTCTTACAATGTAACTCATAAATGAAATCCCAAGGGGAGTGATCAGCAGACAAAACAATATTTCTCAAGAGTAAATATAAGGGATATAGGGAATGAAAAATGAAGTGTAAAAATCAAGACTTGGGCATATTATGAGAATTCCTTAGGAGATAAGAGGCATACTAAGGACATGAGAAGACACTAAGTGACTAGTGACCATAAATGTACAAAGGAAACCTATTCGCTATAGACATAAAGCTTTGTAGGTAGATAAGCATGCTACTAAGATCAACTCATGAAGGTATATTGATAAAATAAAATTAAAATGGACCTACCTTCCCATGAAGTATTCCCCATTCTTTAGGACCCCTTACATAGCCATCAATCTATTAAAAATATTGTGTACTTTCATGAGAAAGTAGGTAGCACTAAAATATTTTCTTATTCTCCTCTTCTAATCTATTAGATTACTATACCCCAAAGGACCTCAGCTCTACCATGATGCCAAATGTGGAGTTTGAGCTTCAACTAAAATAAGGAGATGTGCTGTGAATCACATTTTTTAGTGTCATTTGAATTTTAATAATATTTTTTTCTTTTATATCATTGCCTTTTATACAATGATTTGGCTTCTAGATTTTTATGGCTTTTGAATATTCCTCCTCCATATGGATTTGGAATGACCAATCATGAGAGATGTAGTGATACACATGAATGAGCTTTAGGATAAGGCTAAAATAAGCTAAGTTACCAAAGACAAAGATTTATTAGGACACTTGGGATTGACAATAAACTAGCATGTGATCTCAAGTCTCAATCATGTATATGCTTAGTTTGTGAAAAAGGAAGAAAGGAAAAAAGAGATCCAAAGTGGAATGGTGAAAGTAAACTATAATGAAATGCTTTATTTTCTAAATGATCACATGGTAAAAGGGAGACAAATACCAAAAGTAACAAGGTTTGTATAACCAAGTCATAATGATAATTATCTCTAAAAAATAGAGATAAGAAATCAAATAATCATGAAGGCAAAAGAAGGGAGTTTTAAGAAAAAATCAAGAAAGAAAGAGAAAGCAATGATAAAGAAATACAATCAGATGTAAAGATATACGATAATATAATCAAGATATAGTATAAAAGGTAAGATCACTACATAAGAAAAATATGAATTTGACACATTGTTAAATGATATTATAAAATTGGAGAGCACACCCAATCAAAATGTAAATGTAAGGTACCATACATGTGCTCATAAATACTAATAAATCTACCCCCACACATTATCAAGACATCAAATAAATCTCTATGAAGTTGGATATAAACTATTGCTAATGTCTCATCAATATTTACTAAAAATTGGGAAAAGACTTCTCTTCTAATCTCCTCAATTAAAAAAGTAAGAATACTTGATGGATCATGCTAAGGGAAATTTGGAAAGAGATGCTTTGGAGAATGTATGGGAGTGGGATTTATGGGATATGCAATAATCACTAGTGGAGAAGGATCCATAGGTAAGGGAAGGTCCATAGGTGAATGAATCATGATGGAGGCCTAGAAGGTGATAAAGGGACCACAAGAGGGGATAGAACCACTAGAGGTGGAACCATGGGAGAAGATGGAGGATCTTTCTTGTAAGAATGACCTATGGGAGGAATAAAAGAAGATTTGAGAATATTTATAAGGTGATATTTAAGGTGTTGTTGAAGGATGCAAAAATGATCAGTGTAATGGGTACCAAATTAGTGCCATAGATAATACACCTCACAATACTTAGCTATATATTTAGGTATAACATTTAGGGGAGGCATGGATTTATCTAACAAAGGAGAAAAAGTATTCAAAGTATCAATATATTAGCATAACTTGTGATAATGGATAGAAGAATGATTATATATCCCATGAAAGTAATAGATACACTTGTGAGTGATCTTAGGAGAAACACTCATAGAAGGAGGTATAATAAGATTGGAAGAAGTTGGAGAGGACTCATCAGCCCATTTAGTGGTAAATAGAGCCATAGTAGGCAAGGGAAGCAATACATCACCAAGGGAAGGTGGTGATGGAGGAGGAAAAAAACTAGGCTCAATGAAAGGAGAAATGGGATGAGAGGTAGGGGTAGACTCAGAAACAGTAGGAATGGGAATAGGCTCAACTATAAGAGGAGAAAGAAGAGGCTCAACTATAGTGGGAGTAAGACTGGACTCTGATAAGGACTCTATTAAAGGAGGATTAGGATCTATAAAAGGTATAAGAAGGGTTGTATTATTCTTCAGAGTAAACCAACTATGTTGATCATGGAACCTAGAAAAATAGTAAGGCCTGATCATAGCATGATCTATAAGCATACTCCTATGAGGATCCTTAGAAAATAGAGGTGTTGGTGCTATCTCTACCCTACAATAAAGAGGAAAAATAGTAAAATTAGAAACTATAAATGAAGGAAGATGGGAAGATACACAAAAATACTCATGTAAAGAAGAATGATAATAAACAATAGTAGAATCATGGTCCTATATAATACCATCTAAGAATGGATCATCTAAAGAATAACCATCATCATAATCTAAGGTGTGAATATCAATGACATAATTAGCGATGACCTTGTCATCTGAGGAAGTGTGGTGAACAGAATGTCAAGTTTTGGTCAAGACTATGGGAATATCATCACAAAGAGTCTTGCAAGAATGAAGCTACAAGGAAGCAATAAGCTATGAGATGAGGTGAAGCAAGAGATCAAAATTTTTAATCTTTAGTTTAATCTCATTAGATTCATCATCATAATCTATGAGGTTAGGAGGAATGTTCCCAATGATTTTAGGGTGTCTATTATAACGTCAAGTTGAATTAACATGAAAATTAAGACATTATGACTCACATAATGGAACTTTGGGAAAAAAATTTAGAGTAAGAATCTTGAAGTCACCACGGTCTTAGAATTATTCAAAATTTCAAGGGTTAGTATCACCCTAAATCCTGTAAAAAGCTCCATTATGAGCGAATTTAATGTATTGGTAGGTAGAAGAAATAACAACTCTCATAAGGTGAGTCCATAACCTACAAGCAAGATATTATAAGAAAGGGGAAATTTAAATATCATCACCTTCACATAAGTAATGACAGGTGGGACAATAATGGGAAGCCACAGAAAACCTAGAGGATGAATTTGCCTTCTATCATATCCTTGGTAGGTGTTGTATGTAGACTTGAGATTGCATTCTGAATATCCAAGGGTCTTAATGAAGTTAAAAGATGCAATACACAGGTGCTAGAACCCTCATCAATCAATCAATCCATATTTAACTTGGATATTACCTATTTGAACACTAATGAATAGAGAAGGATCATCTGCATGAAGTATAATCTCATCAAGAATCATAGAAGCTAAAGGAAATTTTAAAGAAAGAGAAGTGTCTATAGTTTTATGAATGTTGATAGACATCTCTTCACATTATTATAATATACTATCTTTAGATCTAGATAAAGTTGCCTCCCATCCTACTAGGGGAGGATGAGGGACAGTCATCTCAAATAATAGTTGCATAAGATCTTTTCTATGACATGGAGAAGTCCTCATAAGCTTAAAAACCAAAATTTGGGATGGGAGATTATTGAGTTCCATGATTGGATCCCACTCATCACAGCCCATAATAAATTTGTTATATATAGGTGCATAATTATTAAGGAGGTCCTTGAAATGAGGATCTAAAGTGCATTGGAATTTATGTTGATAATAAGAATAAGGTTATAAATCATGTTGTGATGATGAAGTATCTGGTTTAATTTGATTTGGATAATTTGTAGAAGTATTAGTATAAATTTGAGTATCATTAGTTTTAGAAGATGATGGAAGAGTGGTATAAATAGAAAAAGAAGTGTTATCCAAAGGAGACTTAACATTAAATCATCAAAAGTAATAAGTTTATCTTGCACCAACTCATTTAAATGAGTTGGAGACATATACTGGATAACACGATATGTTTTAGATGAAGGAAGAATGTAGATAGGTTGAGAATCTATAAAAGCAACCACCCTTCACATATTAGTCATGTTAACCACATTCTCTTTGGAAGTGTGTTCAACAAGACTTTCTACATTATTTGTGGAAGGGGTGGCTTTGTCTTGATTGTCTTGAATAGGTTGATTATTAGGAAGAGGGTCTTTGCAGATTACCAAATGAACATTGGCTTGGTTCAAGGATTAAGTTTTATCATGTGATTTATAATCTTTGAAAAAAAATTCATAATCTTGTTGATGCTTTCAAATGATATAACCATGATCAAAATTAGGACCAAGAAGAAAGTCCATGCATAAATTATGAATTTGTCTATAGGTCTCATGAGAATGACCCTAATTAGCATGAAACCATCAAAACTTGTTAGGATCATACCAAGATTTCATAGGATGGGTAGGGTCAAGATCTCATGGAAGAGGCCTAGGTAGATGCTCAATAAATTTAGTTAAATATAGTGGTTTATGAACATTAATGTTGTTTGGTGAAGATAAGTGAGGATTGGTATGTTGTTGAGAAGGGGGATCTAGTTTCGATGAAGGGGTAGGAATGACAACTTGAATATTTTGAATGGTGTCATAAGAATTTGTAACACCATCATTAGTAACATTGTGATTTTTGTTCTTAAGTAAGAGATGAAGACCCACAGAAGGTTAGGGTGGCTTGAATTGATACATAAGGAAATCTTGTTATTTAGTTTGGTCAGTAGCCTCCTCTAATATACATAGAGAGAGAGTGCAGACCCAATATTGAAGTTTAGGAAAAAGGGAATTGGTAAAGAGATGTAAAATATTATCATTGGTCATGTTATGTTCACATTATTTGACAAAGTTTTCCACCTTTTAACAAAGGATTGAGCAATTTCATTTTAAGTTATCTATAATTTATGAAGTGGGCCAAATTTTTTTTAGGAAGGTCACTAGTTTGGAATTATTGAACTAAAACATTCACTAAATATTCCAAAATATTAATGAAATGAGTTATAATTTAGTTGTACCAATCCAAAGCATCACATGTGAGAGTTTTATCTAAGAGTTTGGTAGCAGCAAAGGTGTTCAATTTAACCCAATCCTTATAAAGATTTCTAATGTTTTAATATGAAGGGTGTGATCAGTTGATCCATTATAAGAAATTATAGGTGTCATACCTCCTATATCAATGTTAGCATTTTGAGTAGTGAGAGGTTCATTTTGAAGATGCTTAATGGTTTTTTTAACCAAAGGAGGTTGAGGAATGAGATTGCCTTGAGAATATCAAAGAGGAGGGGGAATATTCTGGTTATGTGTGCCCTAAGCCATTGGTTGAGGATGAGATTGAAGATGAATAAGGTGGTTTTGCATTCTCATCATTTAATTTGTGTTATGATCTTGAAAGGTATTCATTTGATCAAGTGTTTGTAACAATAGTTGATGTGTTTTATTAGCATTATTAGAAACATTAGAGGTTGTATTAGTGGCTTGGGTACCAATATTTTTGTTAAGAGGAGTTTTAGAGGGACTATGAGAATATGAAGCACTAGTGGAAAAATTTGCTTGTGTATAAAAATATGGACTAGTGAATGGTTGAGAAGAAGAAGCACTAGTAGCCTGATTACCTTGGGTAACAAATGATACACCAATGGAAGGATCAAGGATAGTGGATCTTATGAGAGGCCCACTAGATTTAGAACCTACCATGTTAGTGGATATACTAGTCATAGAGGTGGAAGAAGTTAGAGAAGAAGAGGTCATGGTATGAGAAGGGGTCATCATCAAAGGAAAATGCTAAGAATCAAATAAAGTGGTACCCCTAAATCTAGTTGAGAATGTAGGAGTAGCCGAATGAGGCTCTTCAACTTGACCACTAATCATAAGATTGTAAATGGAATAAGGATATTTTCCTTGATGTTGAGGAAATTCATAGATAAAGAAGAGCATTTTAGGGGTATACTCTATTTTAGGTTGGTCTTCTAATGAGAAGAGAGGATTACATTATGAATAAGTATTAGGAGGGTTCTCATAGTTCATTATACAAGTGGAAATATGAACATTATTAGCATCTAAGAGAGGATACCTACTTTGTCTACAGGAGACCCTATGAGGGTTGGTAAAATTCATCATGTTTGTTGACTGCAATGTAATATTATCAAGTAGAAAGTCCATGATGAAGGGAAAGAAAGAGAGATGAGAAAAAAAAGGAAATAGGAAATGATATAAATTATACAGGGTTAATTGGGTTGACCTAGCACAAAAATAGGGTCTATAAATAATATAGGGTCGATTGGGATGATTCATTATAATGAATAGAGATTGGAAAATGAGAAAAAAGGGTTTGTAAACTGTATAGGCTTGACTAGGTTGATCTAATATAATGAATAGTGGATAGAAAAAGGTATAGGGTCGACTGGATCAACCCAGTATAGCCAAGAGGTAAAATTAATAAACTTATGATATATTTGTAGACTAAAACAAGATAACTTTTGAAATAAATTTGAAAATAAATGGATAAAAGGAAACAAGCAATCAATTGGATTAATGTTGGCCAATCTAATTAAATCGCATAGCATAAAACCTTGTACCAACACTGGCTAATGCAAGTTTTTGTAATACAAAATACAATTGAGCAAAGAACAAGCAATCAATTGAGAAAGCAAATAGCTAACTAATTGGTCAACCTAAATGATTATTATACTATTAAGATATTATTTTAGATGTGATGGGAAGTTAGCTATAATAAAGGAACTAAAATGGAAATCTAAGGATGTTTTTAGGTAGTTTGGGCTGAAATGGACTATAATGGTGATGATACAGGTTTGGTATTGAGGCCTACCCACTCACTTCACACACTATAGTGATAAGGGTGTTGGGTGATTATCTATAATATAATATTAATCACACTTTATACTTGACTAAAGTATCAAGTCAGCTTCCCCCTTAGTGATGAAATCCAAGTAGGTTAGTCTTAGGTAGATAAATTTTAAAATTCTTGTTTAGTTTTTATGATTTGGCCATGTGTGCATAAAATAGAAAATAGTGAAACTAAATTATTAATTAAAAACCACCTAATTAAGTTTTGTGATCTATTCTAAGCATGTGAGTAACATGAAATGAAAGTGTGAACTTATTACTAGCATATAAGGTTAATTTCAATTTTGAAACAAGGTACAATGTTCATATAGTCAATAGTTTATGCAAAAAATATAGAATAGTGTTGATAGGGTCAAACTTTTACTATGGAATTAAGGTTTGAAAATGAACAGGGTTGGTATAGTTAACCCAGTTATCTAGACAGTACACAGAACATAGAACTAGGTTGGTAGGGTTGATCTAGTTAACTGTGCAATGGTAGTTTTAAAGACTACAAACTATGAAAGAAAATACTGTAAAGAAAGAGACATAGAGATAGAAAGTAACCTTGGTAAATTAGATATACATAAAATACAGATTGATGTTCAAAAACCTTGATATATGATCACAAATTTTGCTAATTAGGTCAATCAAGATTTACAAAAACTTGTTATTAAGTGCCTAAAATATACAAGGTCAATTGGGTTAACCTAGTATGTTGAATTTGATGTCTAAAAAAGTATAGGGTTGACTAGGTTGACCTATTAGTCTAGAATGGATGTATAAAAATCTAAAAACTTGTACTAGGTCGACAAGGTTGATCCAGTAGCTTGTACCTAATATCTTATGCACAAAAATTAGATATTGGGTCAACATAGTCGATCTAGTATGGTAAATATATGATAGAAATAATGAAAAAAATGAAATAAGGTCAATAACTCTTGCATGGGTGAGTTCACATTAGGTTCACCAAAATTTATTATGAAGGTGAAGCCAAAGTGAATAAAATACTAAGAAGAAAGTGGAAATGTGAAGACAATCTAACCAGTAGTGGGATAGGATTCACATCGAGTTCACCAGAATGTATTATGAAGGTGAAGCCTAAGTGAATAAAATACTAAGAATAAAGTGGAAACATGAAGAAAATCCAACTAGTGGTAAGATAGGATTCACATTAGGTTCACCAAAATATATCCAATCAAAAATGCATCATGTATATAAATCAATCCTATCTCGAAGAAGATAAAGCATGCCTTCACTTTTGATTAGGAATAAATTTTTTAAGTGGGAGCACAACCAATATGGGGATCCACTAGACCTTATTATGGGATCATTTGTCATAATATGCCAAGCTAAGGGTTCTAAATCCTATAGTCTAACACAATCATGCAACAACCCTAAAAGAGTCCTAGGCTTAATGTTCACTCTATTCTAATAAACAATAAAGTAAATATAATTTAGTTCACACCAAAGCTTATGGCATAAAGTGGGGCTTAGAAACAAAACAAAATAAACTAAACATACATATAAGACATACACTCATATCAATATGTATGTGTGTGTGTGTGTGTGTGTGTGTGTGTGTGTGTGTGTGTGTGTGTGTGTGTATAATCTTAATGCATGGGATAAAAACACAACTACATTATCTATCTACTCTTACAAAGGATAAATAAAGTTAGGAACACTTACCTTGAAGATGAACCTGTAAAGCCTCAATCTCTCCCTTGGACAAGGTGCTTCGCAAGAGATTGTTATGGTATGTAAGGATAACAAAGACAAATTATATCTAGGCTACACAGCCTATATATGCATCCAAAAGACTTCTCCATAAGATAATATTCGTATTTCCAAAGAAAGTATGGAACCCTAAGATTTATTTCTCAAGTATAATGGTCAATAAGAAGATGTTCATTTACATGTATTCTTATTCAATTTTATTATAAATGGTTGGAAATGAACTTGTATATATAGGCAAATCTTTCCCTAAATCCTTTCAAATATTTTAGTTGTACAGGGTCAACCCAGTCGACCTTGTATGTTTTTGGGAGATAATTCACTATGTCTTAAGCTAAGTTAGCTAAAGGGATAACAAAGCTCCTAATGAAAAATACCTCTACATAGTTCATGGTCTACCTAGTCAACCTTGTACAATAATTAGAGGCTAAAAATTGTATAGGGTCAACCCAATCAACCTAGTATAGTCAACTGGTAAAAGGGGGTCAAGGTAAGAGAAAGGAAGATAAAGCATGGAAAATGACTAGAATGGGTAAGATTGAGAAGAATAAGCTTAGGGTAAATGATTTTATGAGATAAGTGTGTAGATGGAAAGTGTAAAAAGGGATAAAAATCTTACAAATCACTAATAGTATACCCTCCCTTTTCTTGGTGCACCCCTTAAGGCATGATCTCAGAGAGATTGAGACTCAACAAGTTCCTACAATATACAAAGTGTCACTAAGTGATAAAAGTTTGAAAATATTATGTGTATACATGAACCACCAAATGTGGATCACTAAAATTTAAAAAGTGCAACCATAGATGTTGAGTGTCACTAGACTCTAACATTCCCCACTTTTAAAATGAGGATGAATCACACTATTATAGATGGATCTAGATTTTATTTGAAACTCTACACTTTGAAACTTTTGAACTTTGAAATTTTTTAAATTTGAAATTTCCATGTAAAAACATGAACATGAATGAATATCATGCCCCCTGTAACATACTAAATTGATAATGAATGCTAACTAGATTTGTAAATTTTTGAAATTTAAAACTTCTAACTGTTGGAAACTTGTAACTTGTAACTATAAGAATTAATACACATGCTTTTCATGTGTCTCCATAATCTAAAAATGTTGAATCATATTTAAATTTGAAAAATATATATTGTCATAAATTTGAAATTTTGTTGTCATGAGGACTTAAATTCTCAAGGCAAGCCCATTATGATGCCCCCCTTTTGAGATGAAAGACATAGCCTACAAGTCCCTTATCTTAAAAAAAGCATATGTGAAATATGTAATCATCTAGTAATACATTGAACATTGGATTGCATTATAGTATTAAATATAACATTGAATTTCATATGAAATATGTTTTAGATATATATATATATATATATATATAGCATTGAAACACATAAGCAACATGTATATGTTATGTGTCATGTCACAAGATTAAAAATATAAATAATGCATGATATGAATAAAGTCACCATAGTAATAATAAAATGAACACATAATTAATGTCACATAATTTACATATAATGTCACACATAAGACCCAAAGGCCACATATAAAGGACTTCTTAATTTTGTGTAAACACATAAGGCCAAGGGCCATTTGCAAATGGAATGATGATGACATATAAGTAATAACATGTATATATTACACTCAGAAGGCCAAGGGCCATAGATAATAAGTAAGCAAGTCCTAAATTATTATGTAGTAAAGTAAGAATGTAAAAGGAGGCATAGAGCAAATGAGACTGGTATACATTAACCAAATATATTAATGTAATTTTTAATAAGTAACATATCCATGTAGCACAATGTAAAGTATGATTTATTATAAAAACATTTGTATGATATATATATATATATATATATATATATATAT
This sequence comes from Torreya grandis, assembly GCA_037957365.1. Taxonomy (NCBI): domain Eukaryota; kingdom Viridiplantae; phylum Streptophyta; class Pinopsida; order Cupressales; family Taxaceae; genus Torreya; species Torreya grandis. Next base: position 201,864 of record JARHVA010001554.1, read on the forward strand.
ATATATATATATATATATATATATATATATATATATATATATATATATCAACATGGTATAAATCTTGTAGATAGTTACAACCTATTAAAGTGTTTATGGATGAAGAGATACCCCCAACCTAGTAAGGTTATTGAGTAATAAGAGAAGTGTGGAATCAAAAAACCATGTGAAAGTATGTCTAGTATCACACTCACATACCTCATGAAAATCATTGTTAATTAAAAATTAAAATATGATTTATATCTAACATAGAACAAATAACATATTTAAAATAAACTAGAAATATTAGAAAATGTTTGTACATCCTGATTTTGAATTTTTAAAAATATTTTGAATTTCTGACATATTTGAAAAAAATATATTTTACCTTATTTTATATTTTTATATATTTAATTTTTAAAAAATTTCAAAAGTTATTATAAGTAAGGATTTTAAAATAGATAAATGGGAGCTATTTGAACAATCCAAAACAAGGTGATAATGTATAGATTAGCAAAAAAGATGGTAATTATGATGCCCCTAGTTTATGTATAAAGGAGTTATAGCAATGTAGCACAAATGTGGATTAAAATGTACAATCCCTTAAATGGGAAAGTATGTATGTGGGCTTAAGTAAAATGTAGGAGTGGATAAATGTGGTCACGTAAGTGAATGAAAACCAATGTATGATAATTATTCCATAGAGAATGTGCATTGAAAGATTTGTAAGATAAGTGTCATGGATTATTTGAATCAATTTTAAAATGCAAGAGGGAAAGTTACCAAAGTGAAAATGAAGCCAAAGACCACAAGGATACTTTGATAAGGAATATAAAAATTAATAACTAATTAAAAGAAAAGAATCTATGTATAAAGGAAAATTCAAGTAGTTTAATCAAGAAATCAACCCAAACAATGAGTGGGGAGAAAGTACAAGGTTTTGTCCAACCAATTGTCTCATCAAGAGGATGCACATATGTATATTTAGTTGAATTTTATGAGTATGAAGTACCAATTTTAGATGCTCTTTAATCTTAATAGGATCCATATGTTGTCATATAACCATCTGAATCATTACTAATTTACCCATTTAAACCTATATCCTCATGTCTAATAGGAGAATGTGAAACTACCTATACCTATGGTGAATATCTATTAATAATATGTCATGACTTAGGAGATGAAGACCCCTTTTTAGGTGCCACTTTTTACTTAGGATATTATACCATGTTCTTTGAAACTCACTGATTTTGATCATGTATAACTATATCATTCTCATAAATAGATGGAAATTTTGATTTTGAATAGTTCTATATACTATTTCATTACCATGTTGTTCAATGTATGTGTGTTCCTACTATTTTTTATGAGGAATAAATATCATTGGCTATAGAGGATATTCATATTATAAACCTAGAATTTTGACCACTTAATTATTGTTATAGCTCAAATTTTTATCCTTAAGAGGGTGATTCAAGTCCTCTCAACTTAAGCTATGCAATGGGATTGGTTCTAGGTTTTGGGTTACATTTAGGTGGACCAAACATCTATATTATAGGTCTAGCTCCACTTTATTTATTAATTAGGCTCTACTAATATAAATTATAAGTAAAATGGATAAGGATAACATGAAATCAAACTAACTAAGGGGGTGGTTCACCAAATTAGTTGATCACTACCAACTAGTTGTATGTGTTCATGTAGACCATGAAACTAACATTAGCATACACTACTCCTAATTTTAATATCTCACATTAGTATTTAAATGTGGAGTTTGTGAAAGATTATTAGGCTAGGAGGAATAATAAAGAGGTCATATAATGACACTAATGAGTATACAAACTCACTCAACCTTCACACTTCATATAAACACTTCATATGACCTATAAAATAAGCTTTCAAAATACATATAGGTGTTAGAATAAGACAACATGCTAAGGAAGACTAAGAAAATCAATTTATAAAATCAACTACCCATGCACACACATTAAGTATAGTCAAAAGAGGAGGTAAAACTAGTAGTCCTTCATTGATCAAAGGCATAAAATGGGCAGGGCTTCACCATAATCAGGTGGAGGATCCATCTCATTGCATAGCTCAAGTTCAGAGGACTTGAATCACCCTTTAAAGGGTGAAAATTGGAGCTATATCAATTACCATAGAGATATTTTAGGCATTTATGTACTATATCAGGTATTACTCTAACATTTTATATCCAAGGGTGTTCTAATATCATATTAAAGACCTTTGTGCTTGGTATGACTAAGAATGGAGTGGGCACTATGAAAGGTCCCACTTTGAAAGGTAGAATTATATGCCCAATATTATCTTGTGTATGACCATATAATGATTTGATAAATCTATAAGTAGCTTGTAAATATTTTTATCTATAAATAAGAGAGTAAATGAGTGTTATAGTGCACACGTTTTCACTTGATCCATTATCTATCACAAGATTGTGTATGGATTCCTTGTCAACATATTTTTGAATAAAGATTTAATGTCTATTTTAATCATCATTAAAAATTCACTATCATCAAATGTGATCATAGGATGTGAGGATTGTTTTCTTGTAAACATGTTGAAGGAGGAGGATGAACATTATATGCATGATGTAATTTAAAATCATCCTTATTATTTGTTGCCTCTTAATTGGAAAAGGATATTTGTAAATTTTGATCTTTAAATTTTAATTTAATTATGGCTCACCCTCTTCAATAGGTGTATCAATATCAATAATTCCATCATCAATAAGATCTTGAATCTTGTGTTTGAGATTGAAACATCTATTTTTGGAATGTCCAATACATCTATGGTAGTCACAATATGCATTATAATAAAAAATAATATATTTATGGTATAAAAATGTATGATTAAATTGGTGTATTAAGAATGATGAGATTACATTTAGGTATATTTTTCAATAATACATGAAGAGGTGATGGTAACCCTTAAAATTACCTCCTTGGTGGAGCTTGTAATTAAGGCTTTTGTGTTGGTTGTGACATAACATTAAATGGAATTTTAACCTAATTATTATTTTTATTAGGTTTGATCTTATAATTTGGCTTTATTTGAATCTTAACATTTGAATTAGAAGTATAATTTGAAGTATACTTCGTCTTATTCAAAGTAATCAATTTGACCTCACACTCTTTGATTGTATGGCATAGCTCATCAAAATATTTGAATTTATCAAACATAATAGACTCTTGAAGTGGAGAGAGTAAACTTTGAGTGAAAATATATTTGATCTCATTATAATCCATTTTATTTGTCATTTTTCTAGCATAGTATTTTACCTTAGAACATATTCATTGATTGTTTCATTAGGCCCTTATTTGAGCTTTGCAATGTGAGCATATGATAACTTTTCACCAATGTTGATATAAAAGTGTGTTTAAACATAATTTTCCAAAGGATTTAAATCCTTTACTGATTGAATAATAATAATACCATGAAACCATCTATGATCATATTATTTGATATTTATTGGAAAGAGTTTCCTCAACAATTTGTCATTATCTACATAGTCTAGATAAGTTGTATGGAATCCACATAAATATTGTTTAGGATCGGCTTTGCCTTCATATAAGGAAATATAAAGAAAAAAATATATAATGGGTAATGGATAAGATTTAATTTTAGGCTCCAAAGGGTTATGTACCAAGGAACATGAGTCCATGGAGGACTAACATGAGAAAGAGTTTGGTCAATTTGAGATAACTTAGCTTGTAAGACAAGAATACTATGCTCAAGAATAGAATTTAAAGAGGTAAGTAGAGGAGTATAAGTAGCATGAGTAGGAATATTCATGGATATGTGTTTGAAACCAAGAGATTTTCCCAAATGAAGGGATGATGATATGGATGTAACTGAAGGTGCAGAAATAGGAATTGATGCAACAATGGAAGAGCTACATTGGGTACCTTTCTTTTGTTCATCTCTAGAAACTATTGGTAAAATACTTATTAGTGTGTAAATTATTAATGTATGAGAAAAAAATATGTGTGTTTGAGTCTTACATGAGTAAAAACTCATTTAGATAAGTTTATGTGAAGATTTGAAGTTGTTATTTTGGGGGTAAGTTGAGATTTATGGATGAGAGTAGAATCCACATTTGTAGGATATTTTGCCTCTATAAATGTAATATCTTAATATTATATCAGCATCCTATTTAAATCTTTAATAAAACATCAATTTTTATATTATATTTTTAATTCAATCATGTAAATCTAAACTAGAATCATTATCTAGTATCAGAGCCTACGATTTTTTGAGCATTACGGGAGGTAGATAGAAATATAACATTCTATATTGGGTTAATGGCCATATTGAATTGAAGACTATGCACTATCTATATTGATGTATTATTTGTTTTATGACATTTTTAATATATATTTTCATAACTTGTTTAGATCAATATGTTTTTATCTAAGGTTTGGATCGACTATAGCTATTTCCACCATACAAAATACACATCTAGGGATGGAAAAGGCAAAAAGGCAATTGTGATTCCTTTCCCATATAGGTTTGAAATAAAGATAATAATATTTATACATAAATACGTCCATTTGAAAAAATTGAAATTATAATTGCATTAACATACTCCTTGAGTGATGCCACTGGCTACATTAGATCGCTCAAATATCCAGCTTTCAATATTAGCAAGTTTCAATTTTATAGGCTCTATCCACCTACTAGTATTTATATTTGCACCTACCATATAAAATATAGATCATGTATTTTAATTAAAATGTTGGTTTAATAAGTTGGTAATTTTTGGTTGTATTTATTTCTTTTATTTTCAATTTGTGGCATCTAGGATTCTAGTTTTGTCCTAAAAGCATTTAGTTTAAGTTTAGAAAATTATACATAGTTTTGGTATTAATCCATTGTTATTTATTTGTGTCATTTAGGTTTTATTAGTTTAGTTTAATCTTATATCCTAGATTAAATAAATAAATTACCATTTAGATTAGTCATTTTTATAAGATCTTGTCAATATTATTTAGATTACAAAAAATAGTTTTATAATTCAAAAGTGTCTAAACATTTTTATAAAGGGGTGCATTATTGGTTGAAACTGACACCCATTTTCTTATCAACTTTATGTGGGTATTCATGGGTAAACTAAGTCTTATCTATATATTCAAAGGTATATATTTCCATCCATGGAAAATACACATGTAATTACACCTAATAACAAAATATCTTTGGGATGTTGTCAAGCCTAAATCAATGAGACCAATTGATGTTAATGAACTTGCCAAGTAGAACATAAAAAATTAAAAAGATTTGAGGACTATTGGACTTGGCTTGTCAAAAGCATACATGCACCATGTATAATTCATGAAGTTAGAAAAAGAGATTTAGGAGACATTAAATAAGCTCTTTAGATTCTGAATTATATATCTCCAAGATGACATTGAAGTAGAGATTGTATGGATTGAAGATGGAAGAAGGGGAAAAAATGGCAAATCATATAAGTTCCATTCTCTACTAAATCAATTGGTTAGAATTAATGAGAATGTAAAGGATGATGATGCAAAAGCAATAATTTGTAATAGTATGCCTAAGAGTATGTCTAATATGGTGTTTACATTAAGTATGGTAATAATTAGTCTTGAAGGATTAAACTCTACTTTACTTGACTAAAATTAATATTTAAAACCAGAAGAAGTATTATATGTACAAAACAAGGTAAGTACATCTTAAAAAAAGAAAAATATAAATAAAATAATGTTTTTACAAAAGTAAAAATCAAATATTACTATTGTAAAGAAGGTAACGTAATTTTAAATTGTAAGAAGAGGGCACATGATCTTATGAATGGTAAACTAGATCAAAAGGCTTACGTAGCTGAAGAAACTGATTGGGAAGAATATTCAGATTATGAATAACTATCTTTCCCTAGTGATGAAGATTTTTTGTTTTAAATAACTATAATGGAGGTTGGAGGGATTAAATTAACGAGACTAAAAATTACCTCTCATCATCCACTAATGATGAGGTCACATTTTTTTTGGCACTTTTCTTTTTTTTAGTTGTTTATGTTGTGTGAAAAAATAAAACATTTTAATCATTCCACTGCTAAGTTTGAAAAGAGGAGAATATGCATATTTTTGATATTTTAAACAATTGTATAGGAGGCAAACTAACTAAAAATATCCTTTGACTATTGGACTTATTGTAAGTATGGTCAGCCGATGATAGACTCACTGAAAGTGAAAGCAGGATAAGTTATCATATGGAAGTGATCAGGTGCAGAAAGATCCATATAGCAGTATGCATTGGCATAAAATATTGTTTATAGTTTAAATGGTGCACTATTCTTCCCCATGTTCACTAAGGGGTGGAATATTGGGAAAATATTTATTAGTGCATACATTATTAATGTATGAAAATAAAATAATTGTGTGTTTGAGTTGTACGTGAGTAAAAACTCATTTAGATAGGTTTATGTGAAGATTTGAAGGTATTATTTTGGGGGTAAGTTGAGATTTATGTATGATATTAAAATCCACATTTTTAGGAGATTATACATCTATATATGTACTCTCTTAATATTGTATTGGCATCCTGATTGAATTCCAAATAAAACATCAATTAGTAGATTATGATTTTTGATGCAAGCATGTAAATATAAACAAAAATAATTATAAATGTATAGGAGTGATTCAAACTTTTATGGATGTTTACAAAGATATTCTATCAATTTTTCATTATCAATTTCACTAAAAATTTCTTGAGTGTTAGGTTCTAAAATAAGATCCATAATACACCCTTCAAGAGGGTGTGAAGTAAGTAATGAAAGATATTTTCAATTTGAATATTTGATACAATGAATAACATATTCTTCCTCTTGTTACTAGGTCATTTAAAATTTTACCAATGTTATTGGGGAATAAAAATGACATGGTGTAGTAGTACAACCATGTGAAACCAGAAGACCATGAAATGGGGCCTTGTTTAGCATAGCTTATCCATTAATTTGAAATTGAATCCATTTAAAAATGTAATGAATAACATGTTTAAAGATAACATAAGATATAATAATGAATTTTATGATCCTATGCAGCATATAAAATAAATGTCCATTCATTGATCTCATTATGAATATAGTACAAGCAAAAATCAAGATATAAAGGATGGTTTATGCAAGAGTTTGAATGATTGTGTAGGATGTCAAATATACTTACTCATTCATAGATTGATGTTAGCCCAATATTTCATAGAACTAACTACAAAGGCTAAACTATGGATATATCCCATTATCCCATCTCCAATTATACGTTGAGATTAACTTATCTAGGTGATACACTCCTTTTAGGTTCACCATAAATCAACAGGATAAAAGAGGCTTCCTAGGGTATAAATAAGGAACCATAGGTGTTTTCAATATATCATAAGGTATTTGAAAATTTAAAATCATGTTTAGTGTTATACAATGGCTTGAATATTGGGATAGTACCCCTCACACCATGATTTCCATAAAATAAATCATACTTAGTTCGTAAAGAGTCACTACATAGTTTTAAAATTATCATAACATTGTTTATAAAAAAAAGCATCAAGTAATTATAAAAATAAAGAAAAAATAAAATTAAAATATTTTTGTGTATAGAGATCAAAAAAATCAACCTGAGGTCAAAAGAAAGATCTTCAGTGTCATATTAAATCAAAGGTTGAAGAAGATTAACTCGTGGTGTCTAATTTATATCCAAAGTTGAAGGCTATTTTTTTCAATGTCAAGAATTTACATAAATTTGTATGAAATACTAGGATAAAAAAAAGGCAAACAAGCAATTTTGTAAATAAAATACAGATTCACGAGATTATTTAATGTTCTTTTTTAATTAACAATAAAATGTTGAGAATACATAAACTATTAAAAACTAGTTTATATATATAGAATATACATATTTGAATATGAAATTCAATCATTTATAAAATTAGAAATGAGTTATAGATAGTAAATTGATAATAAATATGGAAACATAGTTTGGATCTAATTTATTATTGACTATGAAAGCTAATTATTTGGATGAAAATAACTAAAATTAATTGTGAATTACATCACATCTTAAAATAAAAATTCAAATTGTGTTGGATAAGGTTCCACTAGGAGGACATGGCCACACTATAGCCTTGTTTGTTAACTACAATCATGTCTTGGTTGACTATGTGACTAATTTTTTAATATGGGTACGTATGACTATCTATAAGGATTTATTGTTTTTCTACGTGTGTTGATTTGATGTGGGGAAGACATGTAAAATCAAAATCCTAGCTCTTGTACATAAACTAAATATAAATCAAATGCCAAAATGGGGAATAATGTTACTATAATAACTTATCTATCCTTATAAAACCTAGTGTAATATGAGTGCTACCAACATTGTAGACACCGCAAACGTGTCTGCACCTTGGTTCTCCCCCTTGGTCCTTTCTCCCTCCTAGTCCTCCTTGGTCCCTAACCCACCTAAGTCTTATTAATTTGAAATAAACATCTATTTTTAATTAAATAAGGCCCCCTTTCCACCCTACCCTTGCCACCTTGGATCCTCCCTTGAATCCCTCCACCTTCCCCCTAGCATTTATTAGACCAAATCTCTCCATTATATCCCCCCTCGTCCATTTTGGCATCCTTGTGACCATTCTGCCCATGACCCCTCGCCCGGCGGCGTGCAAGAATGGGCAGAGGCTATTTTTAGCCTCTGTGCCCATCCTACGACCGCCGACGTCGGTGACCCTTCGGCCGATGTCGGCGAAACTGCCGACGTCGGCAGCCTTCATTATCCCTTTCTGCATCCGTTGCAGCCCCTGGACTCTTGAGCTCGAAAACAGACTTCTCTCGGCACTTTGGCTTTCGTCTCTCCTCTGTCTTGACCTCGTGCAACAGCAGCAACAGGTGAAAAGGCTCTACAACAGGTATTCTCTTCTTGCAACAAGTCTTCTGTGGCTCCAGCAACAGCTTCTCCTCTCTTCATTCAACAAGCTAAAAGGTAAGCAGGTCTGGTTTTTTTTATTTCATTTGTTTTGTATTCAGTAACCTATCCTATTTGCTGTCTCCTGCTCCCTCTATCCTTCCCCCTGAGAGGCTGCAAAGCCTTCTCAAGCCCCCGTCCTCTATGAATCCTCCTCTCTTTTTCCAATCACAGACAACTTTCTCATCCCTCTGCCAAAAAGACCTTGCATCAGGGACCCAACCCGAACCAGACCACTCCCAAATCCATCCAAACTTGTCCCCGTTCAGTCTCAGACCCATCCATAGTCCAGAAAGCAACTCAGACCCGACTACAGGCCACAACCCCGACCGACACCGGTCACTACCCCAACCGACGTCGGCAGGATAGCCGACGCCGGTAGATCAGCTAACAGACGCCGGTGACATTTTTGACCTCGGCGACTGTCTTCAGCCCAACATCTCCTTCAGGTAATCATTTTGTTTTCTTCTTTTCTTTCTACTTTCTTTGTCACTTCTGTATTCTGGCATTCTGTCTTTTTATCAGTCACTTATCTTATCAAAACAGTGGGTTGACCTCCCTTAAGGAAGTTTTTACACTTCTGGGAACAAGCTTTTGCTTGGCAACCCACTGCCTATCCATCTAACGTTTTTCTTGTCCTAGTTTCCTTTTTTCTTGCAGGTGTCATTCCTCCACAGCCAAAGAGGAGTGCTCACAAGCGTCTGGATTTACGGTGCGCAATCTTTAGTCCAGGTACTTCCCAAGCCTTGTCCATTACTTTCTTTTAGTTTCTTTTTTCTTAAGTCTGAAAAGCCAATTTGAGGTAGAAACATCTCTGGCACGCCCGGTGGGACCCTAGGTTCCTCCTGGGTTCCTTTTTCTTTTTCATTCATTTAGGTGCATTTAGGCTCCTTTCTTCTTGTCTCTTTCTTCTATTCCAAATGACACTATAAGCAGGACTAAAACGAACATTTCTTCCTTGCATTCTAGACTAGTCTAAATATCATACTCTCAACCCTTTCTCAATCTTGTCTTCATAACAATATCACATTTCGACTTGGGCATTAAAACGTATTGCACTTTCATTTCTGCTTGTGCTTGCATTAGTCCACATCTAGTAACTTAGGTGCATATTGAATAAACCGTAGACACTTGATGTTACACTACCGAATCACATGCACTAAAACACACATAAAACATACCTGAGACAAGGCCCAACTGGGATTTCATCCCCCAGCGGATACCTTACCCGTCCCGGTGACCCCACTTGGATTTCATCACCAAGGGGGAAGCCCACTCCGTTCTCTGGCGGAGTCTAAACTCTAGGCGAGGTATATCTTGGCTAAGCGAGACCAGCTAACCACTGGAATCGTGAAGTGAGGGGAGCTTGCTCCTTAGCACCAGGCCACGTACCAGACCCTAACACAGATCTTTGAGCACCTAAAACAACACCTAAAACCATCTTTAGACCACCTTCTTCTAGGACCCATTTTTTAGCCAATCTCCCCAAACATTCATCTAAGGCATAAGCCACAAGTTTCTAAGGTTAATTTTTAGGATTTTATCGCTTAAGCTTGTCTGTCTCTCTCTATTTTCCTCTTCTCATCTGTTTGTTTGAGTGTGTGAGGACGCTTTCTTCTTTGTTTTTCCAAGAACCTTTTGGTTCTCTGGAAAACACAGTCACCGACATCGGTTCTGCCACCGACGTCAGCTTCCCCTGTCACCGGCATCGGTTCTGATACCGACGTCGGCTTCATCTGTTACCGGCATCAGTTATCTGACCGACATCGGCCTTATTTCTTACCAACATCGGTTTTTCAACTGACGTCGGTCTCTGTCACTGTCCTTTTTTTCCAAAACCAGTAACCTGAAACCTGTCCCTTTTCTATCAAAGACTCCATCCTGGTCTTCTGAAACTGAGCAACACAGTTCCTGAGACCTGAACCTTCTTTGCCTTCCATGGTTTTGACTCGTAGCCAAGCCAAGGCTCTTGTCGACCACGCCAGCCGTCAACCACTTCCGTCCACCCTAGCCGTGACCAAGCCTACAATGGAGTTCAACTCGGAGACCGAAAGAACTCCTGCCCGTCTAACCCCGCCGCAGACTCCCATTGTCCAAGAAGGGGACCAAGACTTCGAGCGATTCTTGGACCTCAATGTCAAGGCCTTGCAACACTATCTCGCGCATAGCCAAACGCGGGACTCCTTGGGCAATCCGATCTACGGAATGCCGACCTCCCTTATCGCGACTACAGCTGTATCGACAACATCCATAGTTCAACCTTCGGACACTCAAGCCATCGCTTTGACCACTGACCAGACTTTGACCAATCCTCCAGGTGTGGCCTCTCCCTCTATCATTGGGCCCACTTCCACCGCGGTTTCGGCCCCTTGTCAACCTCAACCCGCTCAACCGCTATCCACTCCTTTTCAAAACCTTGTCATCTCTATCCCGCCTACCCTGGCCCCTATCAACACCAGGGTGGCTTCTTATCCCTTGGCCCCCGTTACCACAGTCCAACCTCTCGTGGCAACAACGGGCCCAGCTATGTCTTCTAACCAGCCACTTTTAGCCTTCACCTCTGCCCCTGCGATTAGTCATCCGTATATTCCACAACCGACTATGTCGCACGCCTCCTCTAACCTCTTCCAAGTGCCCTACAACTTAGGGGGCGCGCAACCCGTCAATCCGTCGGCAGACATCATCAAGATGCTGATGGACAAGATGACCAGTCTTGAGACCTCTGTTTCCGGTTCGCGCAACACTCTTTCATACGAGCAGATCTGTAACGAGCCCATTCATCCTTCTGTCCCAATCAGACCATATCCTAGCCAGTGGGAGCTTCCGAAGTTTTCTCGTTTTCAAAACAAGGAAGACCCACAACAACACTTGCGGGCATTCAGACACGCCTGCTACCTCATTGGCCATGACGATGTGTTACTCTTACGCACGTTTCCTATGTCTCTCTTGGGTGCTGCACTTGACTGGTATAGCTCCCTTCCTAGCCATTCTCTCTTCTCATTCACACAATTGGCTCAGCTCTTCCTCGATCACTTTTCCATCAACATAACCAAGAAAGTCTCAATCACGGACCTCTATTCTATTTGGCAATTCGAGGACGAGTCCGTAGCCGACTTCGTTGCTCGATGGAGAGGCCTTATCAACCAACTCTCCTTTTCCTTGCCCCAGGCCGAGCTCATTGAACTCTTTTCTCAAGCCTGTGCCCGACACATCTCTTCCACCCTGAGGGTTCAAACCTTCCGCACTTTTGACGAGGCCTTCACGATGGCCCGCAAACTTGAGTTGCGTGCCATCGAGGAGAACAAAGTCAAGTTGCAGAGTAAGAATCCCAGCTCTAAGACCAATGACTCTTCTTCTGCCAAGCCATCATCATCCAATTCTAAATCCAAGGCTTCAGCTAATGCCGTGGTTGTCAAACCTTCATCTTCTTCGTCCAATCAGCCTGAGCCCTCTACATCTCAGAGCGCTACTCAGCAATTCCAGCAAAGATACGTGTAGCGACGATATACTCCTCTTGGAGAATCATATGCGTCTGTGCTGGAAAAGCTTCTTAAATAGGGAGTCCTCAATCTCCCTCAAGCCCGACCTCCTCCACAATTCGATCCCTCACACGCCATCCCCGCGTGGTATAGGGAGCAAGACTTCTGCAGCTTCCACCGTGTTAAGGGCCATGACACGGAGAACTGCAAGACCTTTAAGAACATAATACAAGACATGCTTGAAAAGGGGGATCTCATCTTAGACAATCCAAACGCACCCCCTAATCAGGCCATTGACATCTTCAAACAACCTTTCCCCAATCATCCGCCAACTCAGAACAATGTCCAGACCTTAATTGACGACAATCATGAGCACAATATTCAGACAGTCAATACGGTCTCTCCTTTCATCCCCAATCAACCTCTTGAGGTTAGTCCATCAATCAGTCCGTCACATGTGGATGAGCCTCTCTCCCCGGCTAGTTCTCCATTGACCTCTCTCATCTTGGAGGACGCCTCGGCCTTACCAGCACCACCGGTCTCGCCATCTTCCTTTCTGCAGCCTATGGAGGACCCGACCCTTCCTACTCCTCAGCCGCAAGTGGAGGGCACCGCCATCCCTGCCCTTTACCCGCTGGAGGAGCCTCGCTCCCCGGTTTCTTCTCCACCCAGGGAAGAACCTGTCTCCCCTTCGTCTTCATCTAAATCTGTCATGACTTCACCACACCATGTGTCTGAGACCACTACACCCGTCTCGTCTTCAACCTCGCAACCATCAACATCTTCCTCTCAGCCATTTTCCCAGTTAGTGGAGAAGATCGAACTTCTCCCTTTGAGGAAAGTGACGCCTCAGGTGTTGTGGGAGCGTCTTAAAGTCCTTCAACATACCCACGCCCTCTCATCACATGCCGCTAATCCTCCTAAGGTGGAATCTCGTCAGACTCTTGACAAAGACCAGACTCTCAAACCTCAACCAAACCCATCCAAACTGAAGCCTACATCTAGCTCGTCTAAACCCATCAAGTCATTTGGCGTTCATCCTATCTCCTCCCTCACTCACTCGCAAGTGAAGGTGGACCTAGGCCAGACCTCAACCAGTAGTAGTCTTCCAACCAAGGCGAAGAAAATTGCCAGACCACAGAAATGAATGCCTCCTTCTCCGTCACCATTGCCATCCATTTTGGGCCCCCATCCTTCGACCTTGGCTAGCATCCTTCCCACTCCGACCTTCAACCAAAACTCATTGCCTCCTTTGCTTCCTCTGCCTATCTCCAGTCGTTCCTCTCCCAAAAAGGTGGTATCAATCATCAAGCAAGAGCCATCTCCATCTGTCACCGCGCCATCAACCCATAAGGTGGTACGGAAACCTCTTCTAACCTCGCCTAAGCAAAAGTCACCAACCTCGCGCATATCAAATAGCACGGACCCTCTATTGGGCTCATACTCGTCGATATTGTGCCGACTTCTCCAGACTTCCGACATAACCCTTCCGCCCATCAAGCCTTTCCAACCTCTCAGGTCCAAGCCCTCCTGGTTCGATGATACGAAAATTTGCTTATATCATCGTACACCAGGACACGACACCGAGACTTGTTGTGCCCTCAAGGCTGTCATTCACCGCCACATGGAGAAAGACACTCTTCTCCTTGAGGACACTCTTGACCAGACCCCGACTCCTTCCTGTCCAACTTCTTCAAACACATCAACATCTCACCGGCAAGACATGACCCCTTCTTCGCCTCCTATTTTCGAAATCAATGCCATCCGTATAACCACTAGATCGCAAAAGGACAAGGCCAAGGAAAAAGCTGCCATTCCTTGAACCTATCCCTTCGTCAAGCCACCCCTTACGCCCAAGCCTAAAATTTCTATCCTTGGCACGTCCCAACCTTCTTCGTCTTCCTCTTCTGGACCAATTCACGACTCCATGCTGAAGCAGCTTCACCAGACACCTGTGAAGATGTCTCTTTATGACCTTATCCAAACTTCGCCTCAGCACCGTCAAGCCCTTATCCAAGCCTTGCAGGCAGCGGAGGTCCAACCCGAGGACCCCCAACCACTCGCTGCCCTCATCCATTCCTTATCTCCTGTCGCTTCCATCACATTCAGCGATTCTGAGATTCCCACATCTAACACAGAAGATCAGGACACCGCCCTCTTCATCACTGCCTATGTTGATCGGACACGCATTAAACACGTTATGATTGACGGCGGCGCTAGCATCAACATAATCTCTACCCACGCCTTTGATCAGCTGGCTCTTCCCAAGAATTGCGTCTCCAAAACTGACGCGATCTTACGCTCTTTCAACGACACCACCGCCACGACCATTGGCACAGTCATCCTCCACATTCGCGTTGGTCCACGCACAGTCCCAGAGCTCTTCTATAGCATCGAAGGAGAGTTTCAGTACAACCTTCTACTGGGCCGACCTTGGATCCATGCCATGGCCTGTGTACCCTCCACCCTGCACCGTTGTGTGAAGTTTGAACATGACGGGCAAGTCCACACCATCCCCGCTGACCCTTCACCCTTCAAGACTTGCAACACCACCTACCATCCTAACGATGTCCTCATTCCCATCAAGCCGTCAACTCTGGCACCGCCTCCATCTGCGGAAGCTTCGACCAGTTCGCAATCGGCGGTTGCCCTCACCCCTCCTCTTCAAGCACCAACCAAAGACCCCATGGAAGACATCTTCCAACGACTATCACTTGGGGAATATCGCTTATTGACCCTCGACATGTTCCAAACTCCGCAAGAGTATGGACGCCTTCACCTCAGTCCTAATTACGACCATCGGATCGGGACGGTCATACCTTATGGTCCTCTTCACTTCCAAACCAACTTTGTCTATGGGGGGCTTAATCAAGCTCCTACCAACGGCACTTCCCTCTCTTCACCCCAACCTTTCACATCTGATTTCTCATTTCTTGGCAACCCCGCCTTTGCACACACTTACCTTCACAGGTGTGCATGGAAGGGTTTTGGTTTCGGACGTTATGAGCAGGGCTCCCATCAGCCCATCGAGCCGCTCAATGATCACGATGCCAAGAAACGGTATGGCCTGGGATATCATGACCCCACTCAGGCTCCTTCTGACCTTTGTCCCGAACCAACCATTGACCAATCTCTTCCAGACTCGCCCATTTCTCCTTCGTCACCTACGGAGTCAGTGGTTTCCATCCCTCCTAGTTTTTTTTCCATAAACACCATCTGCCTGGAACCCCTGACCTATCAGCTCAATGGGGTGCCCAGGTCTCTCCCTCTCATCTTTCCTAGCATGGTAGAGGATGAGTCGGCAACCATTCACACTGTCCACTGCGTTGACGATGACGCCATCCTTTCCTACATGGGTGCCAATGACTCTTTCGTCCAGCATTTTCTCCCTTCTAAGACTCAGGTTATGTTAAATGAATCCACCATTGACATCAACCTCCCTTCTTCTTCTGATGTTCCTCACGTCTTAAAGATTGGCCAATCTTTAGACACTCAGGAGCAGCTTGACTATGCCCAATTCCTTTCCAACTATAGCAAGGCCTTTGCCTGGACTTACAGCGACATGCCTGGCATCGACCCCACCATTGCTACCCATAACATTGTCACCAAACCAGAGGCTAAGCCTGTTAGGCAGAAGCTTCGAAAGATGCATCCTCGTGTTGCGCTCCTTGTCAAAGAGGAGCTTCAGTGCCTTCTTTCTGTCTCCTTCATCCAACCCATCGATTATCCACAGTGGGTCTCTAACATCGTCCCAGTTACTAAAGCAACTGGGGGGATTCGGATCTGCACGGACTATCACGACCTTAACCTAGCCTGTCCCAAAGATGACTTCCCTCTTCCTAACATTGACCAGCTTGTTGATCTTACGGCCAGCCATGAGATGCTATCTCTCATGGATGGGTTTTCAGGATACAATCAAATCCTGATCGCACCAGAAGATCAGCACAAGACTACCTTTATCACCCCATGGGGGACTTTTTGCTATCGAGTCATGCCTTTCGGCCTGAAAAATGCTGGTGCCACTTATCAGCGTGCCATGACCTACATTTTCCACGACCTCCTCCACAAAATCATGGAGGACTATGTGGATGACCTTCTCGGCAAGTCCAAGCTTCGCCGTGACCACCTGACCATTCTCACAATCATCTTCTCTCATCTTCTGCAATACAATGTCCGCCTCAACCCCAGGAAGTGTGTCTTTGGGGTCCTCTCAGGTAAACTTCTCGGCTTCATCGTTTCCTTCCGTGGCATCGAGATAGATCCCGCTAAGATTCGCGCTATCCTCGAAATGCCACCCCCGACCAATCTCAGGCAGCTTTGTAGTCTCCAAGGGAAGCTCCAGTCCATTCATCGTTTCATCTCACAGCTTTCAGACCGCTGCCAACCTTTTCACCACCTCCTTAAGAAAGACGTCTCCTTTAAATGGGATAAGGGCTGTCAAGAGGCTTTTGAAGCCCTCAAAAGCTATCTGGTCTCTCCACCAGTCCTCATTCCACCTAAGGACGACCAACCTTTCTACCTTTATATCTCTGCTACCAACCATTCGTTAGGTGCCATGATCGCGCACCGAGACGAGCATCATCGCGAGCAAGCGGTTTACTACATCAGCCGAACACTGGTCGACTATGAAACTCGGTATACTCATACTGAGAAACTCTGTCTAGCATTAGTCTTTTCCGCTACCAAGATCCGCCACTATCTTCTCAACCACAAAACCTTTGTCGTCACTCACACTGACCCTCTCAAGTACATGCACTCTAAGCCATATCAGAATCAACGTATGGCTCGATGGCTCATGCTGCTTGCTGAGTTTGACTTTGAATTCATCCAACAGAAATCTATCAAGGGGCAAACCATTGCTGACCAACTGGCAGATGCCCCTCTTCCCGACAACCAACCTTCACACTGTGAGTTCCCTGACGAGTCTATCACCACACTTTCCACCGATGACACCGTCTACCAGATGACTATGTTCTTTGACGGCTCCAAATGTCAACTCGGCGGGGGTGCGGGGGTCATCCTCATCCCACTCGAAGGGGAGCCCATGCCTCTATCTTTCAAGCTTGACTTTGATTGTACCAATAATATGGCCGAATATGAGGCCTTAATTTTGGGACTTCAGACTGCCCTTTCTCTCCACATCAAGTCTATCAACATCTTTGGCGACTCACAGCTCGTCGTTAATCAAGTTAACGGTTCGTATCTCTGTAAAAATGAAGTTTTATAGAGGTATAAGAATCATGCTGACCTTCTTTTGGCATCTTTCAACCATTACCTCTTGCAGACTGTTCCACGCTCTACGAACAAGTTTGCCGACACCATGGCCTCTCTTGCTTCGCATATCCCGTCTTCATCATCATCATCCTGCCTTTTTGTCACAGTGCATCGTGTACCTTTGCCTTCATACATCTCTCCTCACATCGACCATATCAACGCTGTCAATTCTAGCCCACAAGATGACTGGTATAAGCAACTTGTGGACTACTTGTCTCTTTCTGTCACTCCTCCCAACCTCTCTAGCAATGCGCAGCGAGCTTTCATCAAGCGCACAGCTCGCTATACCATGCTAGGAGGCCTCCTCTATAAGCGAGGCTTCGACGGTCTCCTTCTTCACTGTCTAACCGCCGCTGAGGCTTCTCATGCCGTAAAGCAAGTCCACGATGGGATTTGTGGTGGACACTTCAATGGAAACTCGGTTGCCAAACGCATCCTTTGCCTGGGTTATTATTGGCCCACCCTTCATCAAGACTGTAGCGATTATGTTCGGCGTTGCATCAAGTGTCAGCAGCACTCTAACCTGCTTCATCTCCCCAGCCACACCTTGCAAGTCGCTCAGGATTTTTGGCCTTTCTCTCAGTGGGGCTTGGATCTCATCGGTGAGATCAACCCTCACTCGTCTCTTCGTCATCAGTCCATCATCACTGCCACTGAGTATTTCACCAAGTGGGTGGAAGCCATTCCTCTTGTCTCCACAAAAGCTGACAAAATTGTCAACTTCATCAGCAGCCACATCATCTATCGTTTCAGTGTCCCTCACAAAATCATCACCGACAATGGCAAGTCCTTCAAAAACAAGACTATCCAAAAACTATGCGACTCATTTGGCATCAAACTCAGCTTTTCTTCGCCTTACTACCCACAAGCAAATGGGCAGGCCGAGGCTTCCAACAAAATTCTCACCAAAATTCTCATGAAGGTGGTTGACGATACAGGAAGGGATTGGCACGTTCATATCCCCTTCGCTTTGTGGGCCTACCGCACTAGCATCCGAACCTCTACGGGTGCTACTCCCTTTTCTCTCGTGTACGGAACAGAGGCTGTCTTACCTCTCGAAGTACAGATCCCGTCTCTCCGCATCTCTCTGCATGACATTCTCTCCAACGACGACTTTCGTCAAGATCGCCTAGCTCAACTTGAGTTACTCGACGAGCGCCGTCTGGCTGCCCTTAATCATCTCCATGTCTACCAAAGTCGCATAAAGCGGGCCTACGACAAAAATCTGTGAGAACGAGATTTCAACATCGGAGACCTCGTCCTCAAAGAGAATCAGCACGTGACCAATATGGAGCGAAGTAAACGAGTCAAATTCACCCCCAATTGGCTTGGACCTTTTATCATCATGCACAAGTATGGGTCAGGGACTTATCGTCTGTCTTCCCTCGACAGATGGCCAAAACCTGAGCCTCTTAATGCGTTGCATCTTCGACCATTCTTCTGCTAGTCGAGTACTCGTCTACTTGACACGTAACTTGAGCTCGTCCCTTGAGCAATCCTCGTCCTCTTAATCCTCATCCCTTTCAACCCTATTCCTCTTAACAAGTCCTCTACAACCCTTTTAGGATGCAGTGACGCTTTGTCCTAATAAAAGGGGTGTCCTTGAACTTCTACAACCTTGTCCGTGACTCTCATTTCTATCAATATATACAAATCAAGATGTCAAAACATATCCATGGTCACTAAATCAAGTCAAATCAAAAAGATAGACTGATCCCTCGAAGGACAGCTATACTATCATTGCTATATTACTAGACTGATCCCTTGAAGGACAGCTAGGCCAACTTATGAAACATTATTAAGCAAAAATATAGACCACTCCCTCGAAGGATGGCTATGACTACTCTGGCAATAAACAACAACTTTTCTTAGAAGCTTCCCGCATTGATCAGCTTCACAACCTGACCATTACATCAAATGACATCTCTATGCAGGCTTCCCGCATCGATCAGTCTGCACAAAAAAAAAAAAAAAAATGAGTCACGGACATTGGCTTGTAGTTGTCTCAGGGTCTCCTATAAAAAGGGCAAGGTTATTCCTGCTCTTAAACTGGGTTACCCTATCCTCCTCCTATCACCTGCTCAAGGGACTTCGAGCTCACTTTAATGTCAAAGTGATTCGATTACCGTTCTAACACCATACCGGTCAACGACGTAATGCATGAATGGGGCTTTTGTTCTAATAACCCCTATCTATGCTTCCTTTCTGGTCCTTGTCAATGAAAGAGCAATTTGCCTTTCACCTTTTCTCTACACTTTGGTCACGCTTTGGCCACGTCAATTGTCGACTCATCTTAAACCCAACCAACTTCAACATTTTTCAAACCAGCCTCGACATTTTCAACACGACATCAGGCATCATCCTAGACCATTTCACATAGTTTCTATGGACACCAATACACATGGAAACTACCGACCAGACCCAATTTATGTTAAGCATAAACCAATACTTTCTGAAGCATAAATAGACCCTCCATTCATTTTTAGCATACATCCATCGTGACTATGGAAACTTGCTAGGGATGAAAGACTCTCGACCACTTCTACAGAATACACCATCTGTAGCATCTTTTTCTCCTCATCTTAGCCTCATCATTTCGACACATGACCAATCTCATCATCAACCATTTTGACCCGCACAGTCTGAACTACATTGGTCTGAGGCCCTATGACCAGGGCTATGTAGGCAGCACTCAGATACCACATCTTCTGAGGTTAGCTCGACCACCCCCTTTTGTTCGTCTCTATGATGGACAAACCTTCTCTTTTTTGACTCTTATCACGCCCAACTTCGTCAACTTTGACCAAGACCTTTTGACCACGACCAATCATTTCTTTTGACCACGACCAATCATTTCTTTTGACCAAGACCAATCATTCTCTTTGACCCTTCCTCCCTTTTAGGGAGAACTACATCGGCCTGAGGCCCCTTCACACAGGGGCTATGTAGGCAGCACTCAGTTGACATGGGGTCTTCTGGGGTTAGCTCAGCCGCATCCTTTCGTCCATCCATCCTCTTGACCAATGACCATTGGAGATCATGCCTATCTCCTTCGACCTCGACCACTTCCAAGCCGATGTCGCCTTGGTTGTTTTTTGCGTGTGTGCTATTCCACGGCTGGTTAGCAGAATTATCCACAGACTATTTTTGACCCTTCACAAGTATAGGATCGCGAGCCAGTTGATCCCTACTACTTGTGGCTTTTTCGTGTTTCTGGGAGCACTTCCTAATCCCTGGATACCTGGGACATGACGACCATTTGGAGCTTCAGCTTAGATTGAGTGACCCGATCAGCAGATGACTAAATGCTGGGGCTCGGTTACTTCAATTTTGGCACTCCTTGACCCTCGACATGCGACAATTTGACCCAATCATCCCGTGAAGTGGCATACGCGCAATCACGACTATGGCAGCATTTTCACTCACTCTCTTCTATCCATTTCTCTGTCAAATCGACACTCGATCTTCGGTTCCCTTCTCTCGACTATCGCTTTGAGGGGGGAACACCTCATCCTTTTTCTGGGGCAACCAACTCCTGTTTTTGTCTTGTAGTTCGTCTAGAACAACCAACAAGACAAAAAGGGGCAAATGTAGACACCGCAAACGTGTCTGCACCTTGGTTCTCCCCCTTGGTCCTTTCTCCCTCCTAGTCCTCCTTGGTCCCTAACCCACCTAAGTCTTATTAATTTGAAATAAACATCTATTTTTAATTAAATAAGGCCCCCTTTCCACCCTACCCTTGCCACCTTGGATCCTCCCTTGAATCCCTCCACCTTCCCCCTAGCATTTATTAGACCAAATCTCTCCATTATATCCCCCCTCGTCCATTTTGGCATCCTTATGACCGTTCTGTCCATGACCCCTCGCTCGGCGGCGTGCAAGAATGGGCAGAGGCTATTTTTAGCCTCTGTGCCCATCCTGTGACCGCCGACGTCGGCGACCCTTCGGCCGACATCGGCGAAACTGCTGGCGTCGGCAGCCTTCATTATCCCTTTCTGCATCTGTTACATCCCCTGGAATCTTGAGCTCAAAAATAGACTTCTCTCGGTGCTTTGGCTTTCGTCTCTCCTCTGTCTTGACCTCATGCAACAACAGCAACAGGTGAAAAGGCTCTGCAACAAGTATTCTCTTCTTGCAACAAGTCTTCCATGGCTCCAGCAATAGCTTCTCCTCTCTTCATTCAGCAAGCTAAAAGGTAAGCAGGTCTAGTTTTTTTTATTTCATTTATTTTGTATTCAGTAACCTATCCTATTTGTTGTCTCCTGCTCCCTCTGTCCTTCCCCCTGAGAGGCTGCAAAGCCTTCTCAGGCCCCCATCCTCTGTGAATCCTCCTCTCTTTTTCCAATCACAGACAACTTTCTCATCCCTCTGCCAAAAAGACCTTGCATCAGGGACCCAACTCGAACCAGACCACTCCCCAATCCATCCAAACTTGTCCCCGTTCAGTCTCAGACCCGTCCACAGTCTAGAAAGCAACTCAGACCCGACTACAGGCCACAACCTCGACCGACGCCGGTCACTACCCCAACCGACGTCGGTAGGATAGTCGACGCCGGCAGATCAGCTAACCGACGCCGGTGACATTTCCGACCTCGGCGACTATCTTCAGCCCAACATCTCCTTCAGGTAATCATTTTGTTTTCTTCTTTTCTTTCTACTTTCTTTGTCACTTCTGTATTCTGGCATTCTGTCTTTTTATCAGTCACTTATCTTATCAAAACAGTGGGTTGACCTCCCTTAAGGAAGTTTTTACACTTCTGGGAACAAGCTTTTGCTTGGCAACCCACTACCTATCCATCTAACGTTTTTCTTGTCCTAGTTTCCTTTTTTCTTGCAGGTGTCATTCCTCCACAGCCAAAGAGGAGTGCTCACAAGCGTCTGGATTTATGGTGCGCAATCTTTAGTCCAGGTACTTCCCAAGCCTTGTCCATTACTTTCTTTTAGTTTCTTTTTTCTTAAGTCTGAAAAGCAAATTTGAGGTAGAAACACATATCCCAAAAGGTCATTAGGCTGATGTAATTCTCCCTTCTATAGTGTGTATGTTTAATATTATGAATGCAACTAGATAAATTAATTTGAATTCTTGACAATGAGTGACCTTGACCTAAAATAAAATGACTTCAAACATGGAATATGACTATTAGAATCTATCATACTTGAAATTGAAAATAATAGTGATTTTTTGCTTAATGTGCAGTAGAATTGCCAAGTGATTTCTAGATGTATTTGAAGAGGCCCTAATGCGATTATTTATGGGAAACTTTGAAATATTTAAATTATCCAACCTTAATAAAATCAAGGGAGGGGTAAATTGAAATGTCTTAAATTTAAAAATTTGCCATTGGAGCATGGGTGACAAGGCCACATTACAGACATGTGCAGTCTTGTCCCAAAAGGACACAGACTATTAGGATCTAGATGACATGAGTTTGTATGAAAAATATGGATTTTTGAATAATGTTTCTAGTATTTTCAAGTTAGTAATTAAAATACTAAAACATCCATATTAATTGAAAGTTAATGAATGGTTAATAGATAAAAATTTACCATTAGAATATGAGATAAGGCCACATTATAAACATGTTTACCTAGTGTAGTCCTATACCAAAAGGAAAAAGACTACTGGGATCTAGTTGACATGAGTTTTTAAGAAAAATAGGGATTTCTAAAGGATTTTTCTAATATTTTCAAGGTAATAAGTATAATATTCAAAGTTCTCATATAGATTGAAAGTTAAAGAATGGTGAATAGACTAAGAGTAATTATGTCAAGATTAAACATTTTCAAGAACTTAATTATTAAATTTGAATGTATATAGTATTTATAGGTAAATATTTTGACAATTTATTCTAGTTGACCATGTGAAATGTGTGGGAAGACCCAAAAGAATATTTTAAATTTTAAAAACTAGTCATTATTTGGTGTGGGATGTGACAAACCTAAGTGGAAAGGGGTAATTATCTATAGTATGCTTATAGCAAACTTATCTAGGAGGATCAAGGACATTTGTATCAAATTGGAGACATTCTAAAGATGATTTTAGATAGTTTGAGCATTTGACATAGAAAGTTTTGTATAGTAGTAATGATAAAAAAAGGGTCAAACCATCACATATATATAAATGTTTTAGATAAATGTTGAATAAGATTCATGTACTTTTACAAAAGTCATGTGGTTTGGAATGTGTCAAGAATTAACATTGTCAGGTAACTAAGACCATATTTATTTATCTATAATTCCATAGATAATTTACTAATCAAATATTTAAATGATGACATATCTTATCATTTTTGTATATATACTTTACATGATTACCTATTTCTATATAAAAATCAATGTCCATAACTTTTTATTTTGAGATGAGTGATTTATAGGCTTCATCCCTCACCTTAAAGGGTGTCATGTAGTGGGCTTGTCTTGGATATTCAGGCCATAATGGATAGATAGTTCATATTTTGGATTCAATTATGTGATTTAAATTTGACATATTGAGCATGTTGAGAATATTTGAGGCATATATGGGGTATTACACATGATTATGAAGAGTAGTTTGGATATTATGACATTATATATCACTTTGAGGTATATATGGATCATATTTGAGACATGAATTTTTTTCATGCACACACTTTTATATTTCTATGATGAGTATTGATGTTAGTACATAAGCACTTTAGATCTAAAATTTTTTAGTAGTAATAGTTAATTCATAGTTTCAATTTACATATAAACCTAGTTCAGGGTTTCACCTTTTTCATACAAACCTATTTTAGGGTTCCCTATAAATAACTATGATATTTAGAGGGGTATGGTAGAGGATTATACTTCACTTAACTACTATTACTTCTCTATCTCTAATGGGGTTTAAGGAATTTATACTTCTCAACCCATGGTTTTAATATTTACATCTTCTTGGGGCATATTCAACCCATGGCATTCTTTAATTGAGTTTAAAAAAGAGTATCTTATTTTACATACCCTCATGTGTATTCATTTGTTGACTTTTTAATTTCAAGAAATTAACTAATCTAGATTATTTTGGATCTTTTATTATGAGTGGGCATTGATTTCTACATGTTTCCTTACAACTTTCACATGGATAAAGCAGGACATTTTAGGCATACTT
The DNA here is from genome assembly GCA_037957365.1 of Torreya grandis. Classification (NCBI taxonomy): domain Eukaryota; kingdom Viridiplantae; phylum Streptophyta; class Pinopsida; order Cupressales; family Taxaceae; genus Torreya; species Torreya grandis. The sequence goes on from JARHVA010001554.1 coordinate 226,712, forward strand.
GTTATCATTTGGGGAATTGTAAATATTAAAATACAATATTTGACAATTGGTAATGTCAATATTGACCTATACTTATCCTACATGACTGCATCTCTAAATAACTCTTATTCATCATTCCCACACACTTGTTTATATCATTCACCTATAGTAACCTCATAATCTATGCTAAATCAGTGAAATATCCTATTTAGACATTTCTAACTCAGATAGCAATGTCAAAAGGCCTATCATGAGGTTGATTTTATCATCCTTTACCTAAAAATAACTATTTTTCAAAATCAATTCATTCCCATAGGTCATCCCATTCACATAACATGTCTATGGTGTAAAACATTACCTAATTGAGCACATATAAATAAAAATAAGGGTAAAGTATATTGATCATCTAAAAAAACATCTATACACCACTAGACATTGATAAAATCAGCCATATTCTTCAAAAAAAAAAAATCAATCACTAGGAGTAATCTTTAGCTAAGTCTAAAGCACACCAAGCCAGGTCAAGAATCAATATTGTCAAGATAAAATAAATATTTATAGGTGCATTCATTTAGTGAAATATCAAAATTGTAAAATCACACTAAGGGGAAGAACTTTGTATGGCTCAACTTTAATTTTGGCATATTGGATACATAAGTAATGGTCAATCAACAAAGGGATGATTTAGGTAAACTCAACCCAATTATATTTTTAAAATTTTTACAAGTTTTTAACCTTTAAAAGTATACCTAGCATCTCAAGGAGAAGGAAAATGATTTATATAATTGTGTATGTAATGGAGCATCAAATATCACACATACAGAGACATATCAATCAAACACATCACTTTGTATGATCATAAAGAGCCAAAGTTTCCTAGGACAATAATGTCATCTCTAGTCACTAATGTCAACTTTTATGTTGAGACCTAGTGCTAGTGACCCTTTGTGCATAAATACATAGTTCTAAATCCAAATAAATCACTTGCCTACTTACAACCTATTTACACTATCAAAACATAGTCATAATCATTCATTCAAAACATGAAGTTAAGTATTCATCTTTTTTTGTACTTTCCATAAATATAAAATATAATTATCAAGTGAATTCAATTACTATACATTAATATTAATAATTGATAATCATACATTATAATCTAAATTAATTATTTGAGTTTATTTTATTGTGATTCACACTAATCTATAAAAAGGTTAGCATATTGGTGAGCACATATATTTCTTAAACATTTGAAAATGTTATGTTAACCTTACTGTTTCATCCTTATTTCTAGGGTTTTCATATTTTTTCCTTGGGGTTTTCTTTTCAAACCTGATTTATAATTTCCATCACATTACAAATTAATTATGGTTTAAATAAATGAACATTTTTTCTATTGGTTGACTGAAGTAATGATTAAAATCATTTCATATTGTGTTACTTTAACATGTTATATTGAGATTAATTATGTAATATCATGGATTCAATATGTATACAGTAATAAGGTTAAAATTAATAATGAACTATCCATAGCCTCCCTTAATATACACCATAATTAAGGAATTATTACAATGGTTGAGACTATAAATACTTGAGGAGATGATAACCAAACCCAAGTTTATACATATATAATTGCTCATGTGGATGAGAGATAATTGACTTAATATCTTGACCAAAATCCATAAATGGATGATGCAAGGTTGTATGAGACCCAAGATAAATAGTGAAATATATCTCAAGTTACTACATCTATGGAATAATATGACCTTAACTATGATATTAATCAACCTTTTCTAAGCTACCAGCCTAGCCATAGGTGTTCAAACCACTACTATTGATATTATTTTTACATCCACACATTCAATTACACATGTGATACCACCCAATTTATAGGGGAAACACAAGGTTTCACACAATTTTCCATACCTATTCCTATGAAGGAGACTTATCCCCATCCTTTGATGATTATGCACATTACATCATCTACTTCACCTATTGTATGTTATTTTCAATTGACTATTACAACTCAACAATATAAGGTGTTGTAGTTAGATCAAGGTACATCTAGAGCTAGTAATTTAATGGATTTGCATAACTTGATCCATAATCCATTAGCTCATGATATTGTTACCTATACCCTAATTTTAAGGTTTATAGCTCCCAAGTTCCCACTATATGATAGAAAAGGTGATCATAAAAAACACCTTCAATCCTTCCATGTAGTATGCTTAGATTATGCATCCAAAAAAAAATTATTGAACAAGTTATCTCCATAAAGTCTAAATACTATAATTTGATATGTTTCTATGACCTTCCATCTCAGTTAGTTAATTCTTTTATTCTTCTAACTAATTATTTTCTAGTACATTTATATATAAACATTGATAAGAATCTCTATAATGCATAAATTTCTAAACTTAATCAAGGGTTTAATGAGCCAATGAGTGAATATTAACTTTGATACAATACCATACTATCTAAGATGAAAAATCCTATGAAAAATAATGAGCTATAATATATATTCAAGCAACACTTGATTGTACCACTTCATGAGTCCATGTTATTAAAAAAAATTTAAAAAATTGATGATTTATGTTATATAGTGAGAGATCATGAAGTCAATCTCCTTTCACTTAATAAACTTAAGTACACCACCATTAATACTAAAATTCCAAGTTTCAAAGCAATCCAAATTATAAGGTAAAATCAAATGAGAACAAAAATGAAGCCAAACATATAGTTAATGTAATATCATTACCTAAATAGATTTCTCTTACATGCTCTACAAAAGAGGCATTTTTCATGCCTATCTTAACCTCCTCAGAACTTGATACAAGAGATACTTGACTACAACCTTATATATTTTCCTCTAGGATTAGTGTTTGATAAAATAAAACCTTTACCTAGTGGGCATACTAAAAAAAATTATTGTGATTATCATCTATGTGTTGCACATTCTAAGAACAAATGCTTCAATCTAAGGCAAAAGATAAAAGATATTATCAATTACAATACCATTATATTGAGTAAATTCATAGAGTATTTTGGACCAAAATCAAGTGGGAGCTATAAGTTGAAAATATTTATTGACCCATTTCCAAAGCATGAGAAAAAAAAAAGTAAGGATACTTCTAAAGTACATTGTAAATACCATGAATGTCCTCCTCTTGATATATATAATCATCTAATATATCATATTATTATCACACCTACAATTAGATTTCCAAATTAACTTACAATTACATTTAATGATAGTGATATTGTTAATGATGACTCATATTTCCATGTATTATTCATATGATCTCATATTAATGAGCACCTTATACATAGTGTTATGGTTGATAATGATTCAAGTGGAAATTTTTACACCATGAAACTTATCAACTATCTTGGATACAAACCAAAGGATATAAAATATACTATAATATTAGTTAAAGGGTTTAATGGACATACACAGTACACCCTTAAACATATTACATTACCTCTTCAGGTAAGCCCTACCATGGTGGCTAATTTATTCTTAATTATAAAAATAAATTGGGTGTTTGACATGTTTTTGGGATTTTATTGGATATATAAACTCCATATAATACCAATTATAGTGAATCAATATGTTAAGTATATACATTGAAACATGGTAGTTAAAGTTTTGGGTATTTAATGAATACACTCTTAAACCAATGGTATCTCCTCTTCCACCCCCACATTCACCATAGTTTCTATTAATCCTATTAAATTTCATTATATATAATCAATTTTACTTATATATAGGACCATTCTTTATAGGTAATTATTTCACACATCTAGGATCTATCTATACATTCAATTCAAAGAAGAGTAGTTAATTATCCTAAGTAGCTAGTTTTACATAATTTATTGCACTATATAGTCATTAAAGATTACCATAGGCCTATATAATGTACCAATTTAGTCCCACATATAGTTAATCATGTTCCATAATGAACACAAAAACCTATGCAATCTCTTACTATACAATATACCACATAGAGTCTTCGACCTTCTAAGTTCTCCACTATACATAGGATTCTATGAGAAGTGATGACAATTATTAGATTACATAACCCAATTCATTTTCATATTATTATACTCCTACACTTTTTACTTTTTTTTCATGAAATATAACCCTTGCACCATATGATATAGGCACCTCCCATGACAATCTCATTCATGGGATAATTGGATAAAACCTTTGCACATATTTAAATAAATTTAAAAATACATAAAAATAAAAAAAATAAAAATTTTGAACTTGAACATGACATGAGTTTATATAATACATTATTTACATATGTTATTTATCACATGTTTAGTAAATCACATACTATTTTCATACACATGTTTTTCATGAGGTATATGAGTGTAATGCAAGACATATATGAAATTTATGTATATATAGATTTTGGACCTTTCATATACCTAGGGGCCATGCCAATGCTAAGTGCATCTACTTCCAAAGGTTACATTATCATAGGTTATTTATTTTTATGACCTCTTTACCATGTTGAAATACATACATTGCTTACACATGTTTGGCTAGTTATACATTTCTTATACAATGTTACATCAGATATGTTACTTTACTATGATGTGATACTAACATATATGGATAGTGTAGACTAGTTTTCACTTGTTATATGATTCTTTATGCTATTAATTTTTCATGATATGTTGGGTATTATTATTCTATTATATGTGAGCCCTTTGAATTATTTGTTTCAACACTTTTTGTCCCTTATTTTTTCTCCTTAACCTTTTTTATCATGGAATTTTTTCCAATTATTTATGGATCCTTATCTGTAAGTTATAGTGACATATTTATGTCCCTTGTATGTTTCCCATATGTCTTATTTGTGATTTTATATACTACTATGTGGCATTTCATGTTGAACTTCTTGAGATTTTATGCTTGATATGATTACAGGTATTGTGATCATATCATGCACCTCCCATTCATGTGTTGTGCTATTATTTATATCATGCATTTCCTTATTATGTAATATAATTTAGAGATAATTTATGCTACATGTTTCATAGAAACATCTATCTTGACATACCACTTATATGCCCTTGTATTCCATATGTTTTTTTTTCAAAAAAAAAATCAACTTCGTATGAATTAAAATTAAAAACCACATTTTTTAAATGCAAAATCACTCCAAAGGAAAAAAAATACAAAAAAAGGAGGGAAATAATCCACCCAAACACAAATCAACCCAAAAGGAGAATAAGAACAAACCTCACCCACAAGGAGTGAACAACAATTCTTGGAAGCAAATGGGGAACCAAAATAATAAGTAATAGATAAGACAAAAAAGAGAGGTAGAAGCACTATATTATGAAAACATAGGCCAAATTAATTATAAATATATCCCATATAATATTATATTCTACCCTTTTTGACTTTCCTATCTTTAACCCCCTATACACACCATGAAAGGGCTCCACCATGACTATCTATAAATCTTAATTTTGAATATCTAGAGGATAAGGTATCATCAATTATTTTAGATTCAAATTGGTCATTAATTCATTATCAAATTCAGAGCTCTAAAATTCATGATCTCACTTCACCCCCCTAACATGGTCCCATTTAATTTAATTCCCATTGACAAATTTAGTGTTGGTGCTCTTTCCATCTCAATAAGGAAAAATGCCTCAATCTAGGTATTCAATTATTCATCTTCATTATTTTGTAGTTTTGTTGTATGTTGGCATTCCTCAACTTGAAATTATTCTTCATCCCCTTCATTTTGCATTAAAAAAACCATTTTTGATGTTGTTTTCTCTCCTTTTTTTTGGGTATAATGGGCTTGTACCTAGGGTTAGGTAGCTCATATATGTCCTCAATGTGTAGTAGTGTATATAAGCATCAAAAAAAATTATTCTCATAATATAATAGTTGAATGTTCTGTAATTTTCCACATTTGATAGAAAATTTATATGATAATCCCTTGCTATGATCTATCTCCACACAAATGTGATAAAATGCATACAAGCCTACAAATATTCTATCAGTATCATTTTTGATATATGTGCCCATAGAATGTCCTATCTCTATAGAAGTGCAAGAAAAGTGTAGTGGTATATTGGGTAGCCGCACCCAAACTAGCACTTTGGTGACTAAGAGAGAATTTGGATCAAATTTTTGAAACCATGGAGTGATGAAGAGGCCCACATTTCCCCAAAACCAATGACCATCTATTAATATTATCTAATAGTCTTCCTCTTTATAAAATTATACAATGAAAAAATATTTTTAGTATAGCATGATTTCATAATGTCCTTTCCCATGTTGGATGTACCCATTGATACAATGTCATTGTGAAAGGATAAAACCAATTGAATTTATATATAATTACATGTTTTTCTAATTATTCCTAATATTGTAACTCAAATTCATCTATAATTTCAACTATCAGCCCTTCTTCAACATGTTCCACTACATAGGCTTTGGGTATGAAAGAGGTATTCATTACACTTGGTTTGTTGGCTATATTTTTTATCAATTTTTTAAATGACATAGGTTTTTATGTTGAAGGTATCTATAAATCAGTCGCTCTTCCACATAGTCTTAATATCAAATAGAAAGTGGAATCTTTGCCAATATTGTAACTCATAAGAGGATTATGATATTCAAGTTGTCTACCCTAAAAAATGAGGCATTGTTGATTCTTTGGAATCTTTTGATAGATCTCTCTATTCAGTTTAAGATCAATCACATGATTTATTTTTTGAACCCAGAGACACATGGTTTCCCTAGATAGAATTTTGACCATTAATTAATTCCTTGTCTTCCATTTTATAATTTACTTCACTATAATGTAATAATCATAAAAATTGCATGAAATCCCATTGAAAATCAAATGTTTGCTATTATTCCCATGGCTATATGTCTAAGATTCCATTTTAGGTTCAATCATTTTTTCAAACAATTTGTGAACAACCTTTAAATATCCCAAATTGTAAATCTCAACCCTTAAAAATCTTATTCTTTATGTCATTTTGTCAAACAAGTTATGTGCATCAATGATTTTAGGAACCTCAATGAATTGAATCTGAGTGGCTCCATTAACATAGTAGATACCCACTCCTCTTTCCATTGTCACTAAAAGTGTAAACTCATCATCAATAAAATCTAAAAAATTATCCAAAAAATTTTAAATTTTTATAATTAGTAATCCATCTTTGAATGGTTTCCCAACTAGATTCCAATTTTTTCCTTATTTTACTATCCTAGAAGCTAATTTTTTAATCATTTTTTCAAATGATCTGAGTACATCCTCTATATTTTTAGGATTTAAAAATACATTCTATGTGATAATAGATCCCTATGACATTTTGTCAAATAATTTCCATGAAACCTCCAAGCTATGCATCTTCAGTGCTAACCCTATTAAGAGTTTATATCCATTTTCCTTGAATTGATCCTACAATTATACTCTAGTGAATGGAAGGTCAAGGGTTCGTATGAGAGAGGCAAACTTACATTTAGGCATAGTGTTGTGAGTAGTTAATACACAAGTATAAAACCTAAAGATGTATCATTTTTTGCATGCATATTCACTTAAATCAATTTTTATATACCTGGTTGATTTTTTTATTGAGAGAGAAATATGTCTCTTCATTGTAGATCAAAGACACCTCTATAGGAGCCTTTGAACCAACCCCTATTCTTATTTTAATATGTCTACATAATTTATGATATCATGCCATATAAATATATTGATATATATTATTCATTATGTTTTAATGGCCCTTTCCTTCATTGGATCCACTTAAAATTATGCTAAATCTAATCAATAATGCCATTATTTATTTATTCACCATTTCTCTGAATGATTCCATATGTTGCATAGATGCCTAGATTCTACATTATTATGATGAGATAATCTCCACATTTTGACATTATATTATATTTATACATGTCATTATATAATTAATTTATCTTTTTATATGAGTGTTTACACATAGATTTTATCATTAAGTTCTTAGCAATGTTTATTCTTGACATCCTTACCCTGCTTGGTTTATTTACCATTTCAATAAATTTTAATATATAAGAGAGCCTTAATTGTATTTTAAACATTTAAAATATCATACAAAAAATCCTATTTAAACCACATTCATCCATGTTCAACCTACAAGTTCCTAGCATACCTTTGGTAGTAGTCTTTGTCTTTTTGGAACAAGTTCACACTAGGTTAGATAGGGATCCATTGTGGCTTTATCCTCTAGAGTAGAATTTTCCCCCATACTCAAATAGTAAATTTTAAATGGTATATTTCCCCTCTTGATCATATGGAAAGGTTGGTTATTATAAATATTTTAAATATTCCCATATATAAGTGCATCAAGGATTCTCCAAATACATCTAGAAATTAATTGGAAATCTTATTACACACTAAGCAAAAAATCATTATTTCTTCCAATGTTAATTTTTTTACATTCTATAGTCATTGGACAAGTTTTAATATTGTTTATTCTTATTCAAGGTTATACATTTTCAAGTACTATAATAAATCTTCTAGATACAGTCATATAGTTTGACAATCATAGATTACACAATCACCCTAGGAGGGAAAACAACATCAACATGAGGCCCATTTGAGCTATGTAGGTAGTATTCATATTATGTAAGGTTTTCTTAGGATATTTTAGTGTTTTATAAAATTTGTAAAAATAGAAGATAGTTACCTAAATGTAAAAATTATTTTTCATTAAATCAAAATTTTACAAATACGCAATAAATGGCATAAATAGATTTAGAACTTACTATATTTAGAAGTATTATAAAATATTAAACAATAAAGAAAAAATACTTGGATATAAATTTTTTAATGAAAAAATGAGACAACTAAAAAATTAGTTGTGTGACTATGTTGGTTGACTATCAATCAAGAACATTGTTTCACTTGCTCTCTAAACAAGGCCACTAAAATCAAATAGGAGTGCAGTGCATTAGTGTCCTTAGGGTGCATCAATGTCCTATAGGGTTTTGTGCTCTATGACTAATATGATAGGTTAAATTTAAAATGTGTGTTCCTTTTTAATATGCATAAGCTCTCGATCTATTATGAAAATTAGTGTGCATCATCTTATTCATTTGTAACCCTAGTTCAATTGACCAAAAATAATAAAATGGAAAATGCATTAGTAGTTAAGGTTTTCTTAGACCTCAATACCCCCTATGTTTAGGTCTACCTACATACCAAAATTTTTGAATAGGGATCAAACTCCATGTATTTATCTCATGTTATGGTAGTGTGAGAAAGACTGGTGCAATGTTAGATGTTTGTGCCATTTTGGTGTGATTAATTGCTTCAAATGTGACTTTTGACCTTGGATGTGTATTTCTAATTTAGCTTAGGGATATGAGGGTCGTATGTATTTAAAATTAGGAGAAATAGGGTATTTAATGTCAATTTTAAATTATAATTCTTATGTTTTCCAATGTGTGACCCTCTTAGGTGAAAACTTACTTGAAATTATGTCTTTATAGTGATCAATTAGGAAGTATTTTAGATGTATCTTTATAAACATGTAATATGATCCATTACATGAGTTTAAATTTGATCAACTAGTCATTATTTGGAAGGAGGATATATCATGCATAATTGGATGGGACCATGGAGTAGGATAGTCCAAATGGCATGTTTTTTGGTAAGGAGGAAAGACAACTAAGTTAGAAGTATAGATCAATCAAGGGATAAGCTTGATTTGCTTCAAATGAGGAAATAGGACATTTTAAGATCATTAGTTACTTTTGGTAATGGGTCATTTTTATATAAAGTTAATTAAGGGTGTTATAAATACCATGGAATAAGCCATGATCTAAGTGTATATAAAGGGTGATCACAAGTATATTATTTTAGCTTGAATGTTAATTTATGTGTTTACATTTACCCCCTTTATTCTAGTAATGCATCAAAGTGAAAGTACTAAATCAAAAGGAAAATGCATCCAAAACTTACCTATGAAATATAGTATTGAATGTAGACCACAAAATTTATATGTATTTCACACATAACCTGCAATAAAACATGTATAAAATTAGTCATTAATAAAAAATCAAGAAGTAAAGATAAGAAAAACTTATAGATCTAATAACAAGGAAGGAATACACACAATTAGGTATGGGAACCATTATGTTTTCTAGTGAAAAAAATTGGTGAATATAGAGGGTAGGACCCTTAGACATTTATTCTTCATTGATGAACTTAGATTAGACTATGCATGCCCAAATACTCATTGATAGGTGAGTGTGCTTAAGAATTCAAGGTGTGCTTGACTCCATCATTGTATACCCAAAATTTTGAAGTAGTTTGGAATCCATTTATGAATTTTAATAGATTATTATAGTATAAAAATTGGTGAAAAAGGTGAACCAACCACTGTAAAGGGGATAAGGCTCATTTTTAGTGCAAAACCTAGCATGAAATTGGTGAAAAATGTAGCAGGATTTGAGTCTAGTGTATATAACATGACATGAATTTCAATTCCATCTATAAAACTAATGTAAAACTAAAAAAATAGGTGGTCATGTTTCATTCACATGTCCCCAATATAATATCTAGGTGTATATGAATTTTTCATTCACATGTCCCCAATATAATATCTAGGTGTATATGGATTCTAAAATTGAGTAATTTCATGTGATTTGCTAAGCAAAACCATATGTTCAAAAATAAGAACACATGATGCACATGATGCCCACAAATTGAGAAAATATAAGACAAACTTGTGTATATTTATAAAAACTATGACTTAGTACCTATTTTGAACAACTTTTCACCACCTACGATTCTAAGAATTATTAAACATTACTATTTTATGCATGTTAGGACAATGAAGTGTTGTTTTGGACATAATTGGTCTATACCCTTGTCCAAATGGAATGTTATTGTCTAAAACTAATCTCTATGTGATTTTTAGGTATGAATCTTTATCATCTATATAAAATTTGAAAAAAAAAATATTTTTTATTTTAGGAGCTTAGTCTCTAAGAAAAGCCACTATGTATGCACACACTTTTGAGGTGATTTGGGAATCATGTGTAATAACTTAAAATAAACATTTACAAGGGATATCTTATGACAAGATGTAAATTTTTTAGTAATGATAACATGGAGGATCATGGCATCATCATATGTAATCTATGCTAAAGTAATTGTAATGTAAGATGCATGTGGAAACATGCATATATAGTGACATTGACAAGGTAGATGTTAATAATGAAGCATGTAGATAAGTGATCAAAACTAAGTATTGAAATATAAATAGAACTACATAATGAGATATTCATGATATTAATAATGGCATTATCAAAAGGGTAAGATGTATAATGTCCACCATGGTATCAAAAACTGAGTAAGCAAGTTTAAATAAGTGTCATGGCCATGACTCACACATACAAAGAGTAATAAAAGAACATAAATCACATAATAGAAGTCCAAGGGGCCATATTCAAGGGAAATATTCAAAATTCACCCATGCAGTAATATAAACATATAATAGGCTTATATAAATAAACAATGGCATGTTCAAATGTTCACAACCAAAAACATAAAATATACATAAGACATGAAGAAATAAAAGTAAACATGAAAATCATTCATGAATATATGTAATTGATTAACATAAGTAATTCATTACATCAGTAATTTAAGTATCTAGTAAAATAATAATGTGAATGTAGGTAAGCAATATCAATATATTTTTTCACAATGTAAATAATTGAGGTATGAACAATAAGGGACAACAATGAATGATAGAACTTATGTAAGAGGATGACCCCAGTGAACTTATCAAAGTATAAACAAGTTTTAGGAGTATTGTGGCTTGTTTGAATATGAGAATTATTATCCAATATTCACTAGAAAAATATTCATAAAATCAGACAACATAGTACAATATTGTTTCAAAATAGTGATTTTATCTATTTACAATTTGAGTCTAAAACAATTAAATGAACTACAACTATATCTATAAATGGAAAACTATATGTTATGAATTAACTCGTATAAAATTTGTGAAGCATTTGTGACAAATATTAGATATATAGAGAAATACTAAGTATGTTTATCAAAACTTAATTGTTGGTAATAAACTACACAAATCATGCATAGGTCTTAATTTTTTAATTTTATGGAATATTATTAATTTTTTTATATTTTTACATATATGAACTAGAAATAAAAGGAGAAAGATACTAACCAATGAGTCCATTAATGGGATCACAATCAATGGGTCCTATTGTATAAAATATTTATTTATTATATTAAATCTCAGTCTTGTACACTTGGAAAAATTAGAACTTAGTTGTTCCTCTCAGTTATAGACCTATCCCACTTTTTAAAGTCTTGCATTTACTCTATTTTTTATTCCTTCCCCTATATTTTGGTTTGACCAATATTACATTAATGACATGGACCATATATCTTGTCCAAAATGCTTAAAACCTACTTATATTCCACCTATATAAGTTCTAAGTGTGTACCTACTTTCATTCTCCTTAGACACTTCCATCCCATATAAACACTTGCATCGATGTAGGTGTCCTCTTACACAAGTGTCCATTTCCATAAATTCAATCAGTTTTCAAATGAAACATATCCCATTTTTTAGATTAAGTGATTTAATGTGAGTTATTTCTCCAAAGGGTTTGATATAAATATAATATCAACCCTCATTTATTCCTCACCTAGCATAGACCAAGGCAACTTATGAAAACATTCAATCAAGCATTTGATAAAGAAAAACTTCCCTATTTTCTCCTATTTTCATCTTAGTCATAGAGATAACACATACACAAGTCTAAAGTATTGAATGATTAGTCTAAGAGTTTGATTTGCTAAGTTACAAGCTAGGTCACTATTGTACTTACTTTTTGCATACTCACATAAAAGCCAACATGTAGGATAAAACTACAACAATATAAGTCCATCTTCAGAGTATTAGATATGTAGACAATAATCATTGATATAGGGGTCACTAAGGTTAACTTGACATTGTATACCCACTAACCCATTTTTCCCTAAGGTCATTATGAATATGAAGAACTAGGGTTTTATAATTTCATGAGTGACAGTTCATGACCCAAATCTAAATGCACCAAAGTAAATGTGAATATAAACCCAAACAATATAGGTAGTCACATTCTTTTCTAATATGTATTCTATATGGGACACCTATGTTAGGTTCAGATAGTAACATTGACATAACCATCCAAGGCTGACACTAGTGTCTACATCTCTAAAAGCACTCAATCCAAAACTTAGCAACTATTCTAGAATCCTCTTCCAATCTGCTTCCTACCTCTTCTATATCTATAACTATGTCAACATCAGAACTAGGTAAGTACATTACTTGTTTATCATTTCCATAACTAGCATAGTTGTACTTACTATTTTTAGTCTATCTTAGTTTAATAAACTCAACATATTTTATATCTAATTTTTGCATCTAATTGGCCTATTATATAAATAGTTTATCACCACCATACCTTAGGCTATCTTTATACCATTTAACATATAAATAACCCAAATATAAAAAAATTTAGGGTTAACATTTGGTGAAATCAACTCATATGAATGCAAACATTTCTAATTCCAAGGGTTTTCATTCAACTATGGTTATAGATTATTATAATTTTTCATTTTATACTTATATTATTTTACATGTAACCTAGGCATAACCCTAGATTGAGAGGTGTGCATGTTGAACACATTGAGCTTCCCATCCCACCACCTAAGATGTCTCAAACCAACGAGGGATCTAATTATATTGATCATGATGGTAGTAATGTTGGGAATGAAAAACATACTAATGAAGTTGTCATAAAATAAGATTCTAATAATGAAAATGAGGAGTCTAATGAAACCAATCAACACGACCAAATAGATTATGAGAAAGTGAAAGCAATTACATTGTTTCATGAACATATTCATCAAAACCCTAAATATCTTGATGAAATCATAAAAACCATTTTATAAACTAAGAATGAAAAAAACATAGATGAAAAAATAGGTCCATCTATTGATTATGTTATTATAACTAAGGGTCACCTCCATATACCAATAACTCTCCCCCTAGACACTTTACAATTTAATATATATACCATGGGGATAAAAAAAAATTAACTCAAATACCAATATCTGTGCCTATTCAAACCATGATTACATCCCCTTTAGTGACTACTCAACTTACTGTTCCAAATCCCAATGGGTCCATAATTCAAACACTCCTTCAAGTTATAAAGACCTTGAAGGATAAGGTCACAAACATTAAACAAAATACTTTAAAGTATACTCATTCTATTGATTCCCAATATGTGTTACATAACCCTGTTCCACTTGAGATATTTTTAACCCTTTACCAACTAGTTTTGGTTCGCCTAAGTTCACATTTTATGATAGTAAGGGTGATATTTAAAAATCTAAACCTTTTATATGGCATGCCTTAACTATGACTCTAATGATAAAATTTTAACTGAATTATTCCAAATAATCCTCAAGGACTATGATTTGAGGTGGTTTTACGATTTACCTCTCTAATATATGAAAGCATTCAAACCTATTACAGATCAATTTTTAACACACTTTTTTATTAATATTTCTAAAAAGGTTTCCTATGCTCAAATTACCAAAATAAAACAAGGAATAAATGAACCTATAAATGAACATCTCTTGAGGTACAAGATAGTGTTATCTAAAATGACCAATCCTATGGTAGATAAGGAGTTTAAATACATTCAATCAAAGTTTGATTTCTCCTTTACATGAGACCATTGTTTTCAATAAGTTCAAATCTAATGATGACTTATGCTAGATTATGTGGGACCATGAAATTAAGCCTATGTCATTGAATAAGCTCAAGTATGTAGTAAAAACACCAATTACATCTACATATAGTGACAAATTTATAATCAAACCAATTTATAAGGTGAAACTACTTAATCCTAAAAAGGAAACAACCACCATAGTTAACATAGTTTCCAAGCAACCTAATCGGCTTGTCCTATCTAATGCACCAAGGATATAATTTACATGCTTACCTAGATCTCTTGCTTCATTAATCCCATAGATAGTAGAGTTTCATATTATATCTCTCCCTCATCCTATAGAGGTTTATATAAATAGACCTCTACCAAAGGATATGATGTAAATGCTTATTATGATTATCATTAGGGATCAGGACATTCTATGATAAGATGGTTTACCTTGAAGCATAAGATACAAGACCTTATCAATGACAAAAATATCACATTTGATGATCTTCCAAAGGAATCATATTCACAACTTGGTGATCACCATAAATAGAAAGCATTTAACAATCCTTTACAAGACCATTCTAAGAATAAACTAAAAGTGAAAATGGCATTTAATGAACATCCTCCTCCATCACATTATGGGCACACATTAGATGGGATCATTGGTACTTATACATGACATATACCTCTTATGATTCAAAGAGCCTCTATTACTTTAAATTACACTAAGATTAAGGATGATGACTCTAATCTTCATTATTTATTCATTCAAGCATACATTGATAACTATTGGGTGAATATTTTGTCAATCAGCTAACTGATGAGCAAAATAGGTCTTATCAACCATAGTAAGGGAGATTGATTGGCCAAATGTGCAGGTTTACCACATCAAAAGGGTAAAAATCTCTCCTCTCATCAAGGGGAGGTTCCTTATAAATATGAGGAGCTATATGCTATATATAAGCAAAAAATAACACTCAGGGGTATGATAACACCATCCATCTCTCTTTTTTTAGAGATAATGCTCACAGACAAAAGAGAAAATCCTTGTATAAACACTGAAGGCACCTCTCTTCTTTCATAAGTGATCTTGTAGTAAATAGCAAGAGTTTTTCAAGGTAGTGACAAGTAACTGGTAACAAGGTACAGTAACTAGTAGAATGAAGTGTAGCACAAAGTCTCCACTTCAGCTACCTAAAGAGTGAGATACGAAGAAAAATGAGGGCATAAAGTTATCCCAAGGTCTTTTACATAGAAAATAGAAAACAACTAAACACACTAAAGGCAACTATAGGTAGCACAAAGTCTTCCCACATTTGGCTTCAGGACAACTTCCTAATTATCTCCACAAATTTTGCTCATTTCATCAAATGGAAAAGAACACATTTAGAAGATAGTCATAAGAATAATCCCCTAAATGACACAAGCCATGATAGCACAAAGTCTAAAAGTAACATGCTTTCTCATTCAAATAAGGAAATATGATTAATAACCTGAGCTCAAAGTCTCAATGATAGCCTCTCAATTTTGGCAAAGGTTTGCTTCTTTTATCAAAAATATCTCCCTAATTAAAATAAGAGATTACAATATATAATAGCCAAGAAAGGCTTAGCACTCTATTTCATGGAATGGCCCATGTTGTGCATTCAATTCCTGAAATGCATTTTTTAGTTTTGTCAAAGAGAGCCATGCTAGAATAGGGTGGCCACCTTAACTATGGCATGTCAATTCATCTCAAATGTCTTCTCTTAGGCCTAGGTCATCTAGTCTGATACCTAATATATGTGCAACTGTCCACTTTGCCTTTACTCCAAGGGAGACATATAGGCCATGTCTTCAATGTTTAAGGGCTCAAAAATCTACCTTGTAGACTGTTCCACCTACTGGAATAACTACTACATAGATATTTTGGCCTTTTCCTCATTTTGGTGTGATTTGAGCCCTTGATCTATCTTTTCCCCTTTCTGGTTCTTTTGGTTCCTCCTCTCAGTGGTTCTTCCTTTCAGCTTGAATATCTTTGAATTCCTTTGAGTCTGTGTTTAAGCCTACAAAGATCAATGGATACTTCATTATCACAAATTTGATATCTTCAGGTTTGTCATCATTTTAAAGCCAATGATTAGTTGGTTTCCCTAAATTTAACGGATGTGGGGATGTCATCGAATGTCTAGATCCCAATGGTTAGTTCATGATGCTCAACTTTGACATTTGTGGGCCCATCATCTTCTTTAGCAATTCCTTCAACTTTGTTGATTGATCCTTCCTGAAGGGGACTTGCCCTTTGGGGTATAGATAAAGGTTTACATTTTAGTCAGGAAGAGCCCCCTGTAAGGGTACCTACCCTTCAGGGTCATCCTTTGGGCAGTCTTCAGAGTCCTTCGACTTCGAGTGGTCTTTAGGTTCTAATTCCTTCAGACAAAATGTTTGAAGGAATTCGCTCAGACATTTTGTCTAAAGGAAATGTTCCTTAATGTCTTTCTTGCTTGCTTTGGCCACTTTTCTTCAAGCTTCATCCTTTTTACTATGTCTTTGTATTGGGAGTGCTCCTTCTTTGACATCTATCTCAGTCCATTGCTTTGAAACTTTATCAACTTATAGAAAATGAGACCCATAACCCTTCTTTTACTTGAATAGATTTAAAAGGGGAATGGGGATAGGTGGTACTTTTTGCTAATCTTAACAAGTGACATATGGTGTTTCCCACTGTGAAATAGGTGAGGCACTTGGCAGCATTTGCTTAACTTATAGAAGCTTTAGATACCTTTTGAGAGTCATGTAGAAGATGACACATGGCAACTTCTACTGAGCTTTAGAAACACTATAGAAATATTTGGGACTCATTTGGATTCACATGGATGATGACACTTGGCACGCTCTACTTACTTTAGTAACTCACTTGGGGCCCACCAAAGTCTTTACTCAATAATGAAACAAAAGGAAGAAATTGTAGATGTTGACACTTGGCGGCTTCTACTGAGCTTTACAAGGGACACATGGTGACTTTTGCTGCATTTATAAAAACATATTAAAACTTCTCATAGATGACACTGGGCATCTTTCACTGCATTTAGAAACAAATTATAATGTGTCTCGGTAGATGACACTTGGCACCCTCCATAGGACTCTGAGATAAGCTTATTGAAAGAAGCTTTGAAACTTATAAGAAACTTGAAATGTGGATGTAGACACTTGTCACACTCCACTGAGTTATAATGGGACACATGGCACATTCCACTGATTTTAGAAACAAATTATAATGTGTCCTAGTAGATGACACTTGGTATCTTTCACTCGACTTTGAGACTTAGACAAAACTTTAGGCAAAATTAAAAACCCATGCAAAATGAAAAACTTGCTCCCTATGTCATATCCCTTACATCCTCGAGACTGAAACGTGCAGGGACAAAACTTGGAGCACACAACTAAAACTCAAAATAAAATGTAGATTATTTTACTCTACAAAGGGAAGAGAATTTTGTTTGGCTTGTAGGACCAAAAATAATTCATGTGTTGTCCCAAAAATGAGTGACAGACTTTGGGAACAACAGCTAGCTCCAGTTGGGGAACTTCCTTCAGTTAAAATTTTGGAACAACTGAGGGGAGTAGAGACCAAAATCTCTAGTGCCTTGAAGTGTGCCATTGGGATATGGAGTCATGCTAACTAACAAGAAGGCTAGGTGCCAAAAATGAAAATGAAAAATAAAATCACAAAACATAACTAAAGACTATACAAATATACACATGTACAGATGATCTTATCTGATACTTCAAGAGTTGAAGTGCTTCAAATGTTGCCCATTTTGAGGTAGAGAAAAGGGTGTGCCATCTTGATACTTCAATAGGAAAATATTTTCACCATTGAGTTCATGGATAGTGAATGGGCCTCTCCATAGGGAATCAAACTTCCCATGCATTCCCTTTGGTTCTCTTCTCTTGTCCCATAACAAGACTTGATCTCTAATCTAGAAATCTCATGTTTTTGCTTTTTAGTCAAAGATCTTCTTCACCAAACTTTGGTGTGCAGCAATTTGGTCCACCACCATAGTTCACTACTCATCTAGCTCAGTCAATCACATGATCTTTTTGTCAATGGAGATTTCATATGCCTGATCTTCAACCACCTTTGCCAATTTGAGTGCTGGTAATTCTAAGGTGATCGGTATCTTTGCATTGAGACCATACAGAAGTTGAAAAGGTGACATACCTATCACCCTCTTGGGTGTAATTCTGTCTGCCCATAAAGCATCAACCAATGCTTTATGCCATATCTATTGGTTGTCATCTACCAGCTTCCTGATGATGGTCACCAAGGTCTTATTGCTTGATTCAGCTTGACCATTTCTTTGTGAGAAATAATCAGAGTGGGAGAGGGTAATCTCATAGTTAAAAAAAAATTGAGTGATCTCATGAGAAGAGAAATAGGAAGCATTATCTATCACAATCTTAGTTGGGACCCCAAACCTAGAAATGATGTTCTCCTTGAGGAAATTGCATACTACTTTAGAAGTAGTATGCTTGGTTGGAATTGCTTCAACCCATTTGGTGAAGTAATCTATGGTTGTGAGGACATAATCATGTCCAACACTTGAAGATGGATTTACAGCACCAATGAAATCGATTCCCCATTTTTGGAATGGCTCTTCTATCACCACTAGTTTGAGAGGCAGGGCAGCTAACTTGGGTCTCCCAATGAATTGTTGGCATAGTTCACACCTTCGTACCCATTTTTATGCATCCTGAAGAAAAGTAGGCTAGTAATACCTAGCTCTAAGAATATTTTGGGTGGTTACAGGATTAAAAAAATGTCCTCCACAGGCCAAATTTTGGAAGGACCTCAAAATTTGGTTCTACTGCTCTTTATTTACATAGCAAAGGAACACTCCATCAAAGCTCCTTTTATACATGCCATTATCCCAGAGGATAAAATTGGTAGATTTAAGTTTGACATCTCTCCTTTATTTATGATATAGGTGGGTAGGACACTCACCATAAGTAAGGAAATGAGCAATACTTAAATACTACTCATTCATGGTGGAGACAAAGAGGACTATCGACATGTCTTCTACTTCTTTTTCTTCATGCCCTACTTCTTTGGGTCTGTTGTCAGCAATCAATTGACAAAGGCAATTTCCCCACACCAGCTTCATTAGTTTGATAACTAGATCAAACTCCTAGATTTTAGCAATCTAATTCCCCCTTTTAGTTCCAAACTCCTACTGATTTAATATAGATTTGACTATGGTGTCAGGAACCAGGGCAATAGTGTGGGAATTCAAAATGTAAAAGTGAAAATGCTTCACTACCTTGACCACCGCATAAGCATGTTTCTCCATGTTTGAGTACTTTAGCTCATGAGCTTTAAGAGTAAGCTCATTAAAGAAATGGGAGATTCCACCCCTTCTTGGTTTTGTTGAACCAAAATTATTGAAAGTGTGTGTTCAAAAGCATAACTATATATGGTGAAATCCTTGTTATAGTCTGGACAAACCAGAATTGGGGCATGGGCAATAGCTATTTTAATATCTTAGAATGCCAATTTGCCTTCTTTAGTCTAGTTAAACATGGCCTTTTCCTTCATCATGTTTACAATATGGTGAGTCTTCTCGACCAAATTAGGGATGAACCTTCATAAGAAATTCACCTTTCCAAAGAAAGAGTGAACTACATTCTTACTTGTGGGCAAAGTAAGATCTTAGATGGACTTGACTCTATCTGAGTCAATATTTATGCCTTCTCTAGACATAATGTGTCTGAGAAGTTTCCCCTCTATCACTCCAAAAATAGATTTTTTGCGATTCAAAGAAATGCCGTTCTAGCAGTAGCATTCCAGCACTTGTTGCAGGTGGCATATATGATCCGGGTGGTGCTTAGAAAAAATGGTCAAGTCATCAAGGTATACCATAATGACCTTACCCATTTCATCTTTGAAAGCAAGTTCCATTGCTCTCTAGAAAGTGGCACCAGCATTTATCAAGCCAAAAGACATTCTTTGATATGCAAAGGTGCCCCAAGTGTGGTGAAGGTAGTCTTGAGCTAGTCTGATTCACCAACTTCAACTTGATTGTATCTTGAGAAGCTATCTAGCATTAATAACATCTCTAAACTAGTCACTACCTAAAGCACTTGATCTATTATGGGTAGAGGATAGTTATCCTTTAAGGATGACTAATTCAAATTTCTGAAGTCCACACAAAGGCAAATTTTACCATTCTTCTTCCTCACAGGGACTATGTTTGCAATCCATGTGGAATGATAGATTGGAAAAATTATCCTGGCATTCAACATTTTCTATATTTTAGATAGAATAGTACCTAATATATTTAGATTGTACTATCTAGATTTTGCTTGTAAGGCACTGAATCACTTTTGAGAGGAATGTCATGGCAAATTTCTTTAGGCTTGAGTGACTTTAGATCATCATAGGTGTATGCTAGGACATCCATGTATAGGCAGAGTAGAGCAATGAACTTGGATCTCTCCTCAGGAGTGCAGCACTTCTTAATGTTCACCATCTTGGGATCTTCCATGGTACCCAATTTTATCTGATCAAACTCCTGAGAGGAGCTTGAATCCATTTGCTATTGTTTGATGAATCTATCATGTTTGTCAAACAACTTCTCAAGGGAAACTAGGCCTTTTGGGATTTTATTCCCTTTGAGTTGTAGGAACTCTTCACCTGCATCTGCACTTGATTCAGGGGATGGTTCAAGCTTCTAAGGCTCATTGCCTTCAAAGTGAAGCTATTGAAAGATATATTTTTGCTCTAGGAAGGTAATAATTTGGTTGTCATTGTTGAACACCTACTAATGACTGGCATTATCAGGTATGCTTGGTCAAAAGACTAGCTCAATAGTGTACCTATCTCCTTTGAAGTTTGGGTGGGGAACTAAGAGAGTTGTTGAAATTGCCAATGCATCAGCTTTGTCATTAAATTCCTTGGATATGATAGAGATGCTGAAAGCATCAAAGCTTTCAATCTGATCCTAGACTAAATTTTGGTAGTGGTGTAATCTCTTGTTTTTGGTTTGATACAGGTTTCTCACTTGTCAAACCACTAATTCAGCATCTCCTTTAACATGAAGGAGTTTGATACCTTTGTCATGAGAAGCCTTCAATCTAAGTAATAGTGATTCATATTCAATTGTATTATTGGTATTTCTAAATTGTAATTTTTAGGATGAAGGAAAAATATCTCCTTGAGGGTATATTAACACAATCCCAGCTCCTAAACTGGTAGAGGAGTAGCTGCCATCAAATTCTAGAATCCATACCTCCTTAGACACTAATTTTTCCTTGGATTCTTCTTCATTTGGAGGGGAAGATTCCTTAGCACTTATACTACATTCTACCATCCTTTTTGATATTCTAGTTGAAGGTATTTTTAGGCTATCACATTCAAGAGTTTCATTAGGTGCTTCATGGACTTTCTTTGTGGCTAAGAAATAATTACCCACACCTAAAGACTCAAATAAGATTTGAGCTTCAGGCGCTGATGTCTGAGTAACCACATATTTCACTTCCTTCTCAAGAATTAATCTTTTCATAACACCTTTGACTAGAATCCTTGCTTTGGATAAGTCCATGCTCAATTCACCTCCAATGTCCTTACAAAAAAAATTCTTGAGAAGGATGCCATATGATGCTGGGACGTCAGCCACCAAGACAATCATCTTGATTCTTCTATCTAGAAAGGTTGCAAATGCAAATTAGGTGTCCTTGATTTGTCCCAATAGTGGTACTTGTTTGTTCTCCATGGAGAAACATCTCTTAAACATCTTGGTTAGTGTAAGGCCAAGGGAGTTAGCCACTTTGGTAGGCATGACATTGTCTGAGGCTCTAGAATCAATGATGCAGTTGTTTAGCTAATGTCCATTTATCAGTAATGAGACATAAAATGGTTCAGTCTTACCGAGAGCAGCAAGAGGAGAAATGACAAGGTTATTCTTGGTGGGTGCATTTTTGGGGGAATCATGAGTTACCTTTAGAATTACTTATCCTACAGGGACATTTTGGTTCTTCACATACTGAACCAATTTATCTAATTACATAGGATGGGACTGCAGAAATTCAAATTCAGACATTTGAATTTTGGTTTTCTTTATATGGTCAATTATGTCAAATATTTGAAATGAACCAGTCATAGAGGATGGAAGTTCATCCTTTTGATTTTTGGAAGGGGGAGGACTAGTCTGTGAATTTGAAGTAGAAGGCATAGGGATGTTTGTTGTACCTACCTTTATTGTAATCACTAGGTCCTTTGGTTGGAAAAGAAGAGTGGTTCCCCACTTAGAAATTGAAATTGTTGGTTGAGGTCACTCCTCTAACTTTTCTTTATCAGCTTGCTGGGCTGACTGGTTCTTGGACTGGGTGAACACAGCATATGATCCCTCAGCTACTTTACCTTCACTTTTGGGTTTGTCCTGATAATTTAGGAAACTAATATTAGAGTCACCAGCTAATTCTTCTTCTTCCTTAATGAAGAGATTAGCATCATATTTAGGATTTAACTCAGGCTAGAATGAGAAATTTGATTCAGCTTCAAGATATATGACTGCTGAGTTGGTTGGAGGTGCTTCAATGGCAAGGTTTCCCCATGGGGGAGAAAGACAATTTACTTGCCCTTGATTCCTGGTAGCATTGATTTAGTATGAATGATTATAAAATGTTCTCCTTGGTGCATCTTTATATGAAGGATTAGATGACATTCCTTGTACCATTTGCTTTCTAAGAGCAAGTAACTCATTTGCTAGCTTTTGCACCATTGAATCAGTGGTCACTGAAGGTGAGTATTATTAAGATGAAGAGTATTTACCTTTGTTAGGGTCTCTCCTTATCTTTCCTACCAAGATAAGGTCAGCTTCTACCTTAGTAACCAAATTTTGAGTAGCATCAAGGTCTATGTGACCAGCCTGTCTCAACAAAAAACTCACTTCATGCAGTTGTGAGTTGATGAAGAAGCATTTGAGATTTTCAAGTGTTGACTAAGCAATGGTAGGAATTTGGTTCCTTAGCTTGTCAAAATTTGCAATAAAATCCCTCATAGGTTCATGAGGCTCCTTCTTCATCTATGTGAGTTGGGCTAGCAAGGCATGTGTATCTTCTATAGGCTTGAACCTAGCTTCAAATTTGGCTTTGAGTGTGTCCCAATCAGTCACTGACTGAGCTTGTAGATGATAGAACTAGTCTGTAGTAGTGCCTTGTAGCGTCTCCATGAATAGTCTGACTGCTATGTCTTCATAATCTACACCTATCAGGCCATAGGCTATGCTGAAGGTTGTAATGTGTTCATCAAGATGAACTTTATCATTACCAAAGAATTTGGGGAAATTCTTCCTTGAACTGCATAAAAATTCATGTAGAGGTGGAGCAGATTGAGTGGACCAAAAGAGGTAACCTAGGGGCCTTGAGCTGCCATGATTTGGTTATGTAAAAGTGGGATAAAAAATTTGGGTGGAGTACGTCTAGGCAAAGCTCTGCTAATAGCAAAAAAAATAGCTATGCCTTGTGTTGGTGACTGGGTACGGGTAGGAGGAACACTCTTGAATTGTTGAACTTGAAGTTGTGGAGGAAACAAATTAAAATTTCCTTACTGTACCAACTCAAAGATAAAGTTAATAACACCTAGGGCTCTCTGATTTTTAGTATAACATCGAGTTGCCAGTGTATATAATGGAGATGGATAAGGATATAATGATAATGGGTAAGACATAGACTAGAGTAACCAGAGTCTATAATGGATAAGGGAAGGAACTGCTCTTTGATCCCTAGTGAAGTCACCAAAAAATTATTGGGTGAATATTTTATCAATCAGCTAACTAATGAAAAAAATAGGTCTTATCAACCATAGGAAGGAAGATTGGTTGGCAAGATGTGCAGGTTTACCACATCAAAAGGGGACAAATCTCTCCTCTCATTAAGGGGATGTTCCCTATAAATATGAGGAGCTATATACTATATATATAAGTAAAAAATAACACTCAGGAGTAGGATAACACCATCCATCTCTCTTTTTCAAAGATGATGCTCATAGACAAAGGATAAAATCCTAGTATAAACACTGAAGGCACTTCTCTTATTTTAGAAGTGATCTTGCAATAAATAGTAGGAGTTCTTTTAGGTAGTGACAAGTAACTAGTAACAAGGTATAGTAACTAGCAGAATGAATTTTAGCACAAAGTCTCCACTTTAGCTACCTAAAGAGTGAGATACGCAAAACAATGAGGACACAAAGTCATGCCAAGGTCCTTTACATAGAAAAAAATAGCTAAACACACTAAAGGCAACTGTAGGCATCACAAAGTCTTCCCATAATTGGCTTCAGGACACCTTCCTGATTATCTCCTCAAATTTTATTCATTTCATCAAATGGACAAGAACACATTTATAAGATAGTCATAAGAACAATCCCCTAAATGACACAAGCCGTGATAGCACAAAGTCTAAAAGTAAGTTGCTTTCTCATTCAAATAAGGAAATATGATTAACAACCTGAGCTCAAAGTCTTAGTGATAGCCTCTCCATTTTGGCAAAGTTTTTGCTTCTTTTATCAAAAAGATCTCCCTAATTAAAATAAGAGATTACAATATATAGTAGCCAAGAAATGCTTGGTGCTCTATTTTGAGGAATGGCCCATGTTATGCATTCAATGCATTGAATGTATTTTTTAGTTTTATCAAAGAGGGCCATGTTGGAATAGGGTAGCTACCTTAACTGTGGTGTGTCAATTCATCTCAAATGTCTTCTCTTAGGCTTGGGTCATCTGGTTTGACACCTGATATCTGCACAGCTATCCACTTCACCTTTACTTCAAGGGAGACAAATAGGTCATGTCTTTAATGTTTAAGGGCTCAAAAATCTACCTTGCAGACTATTCCACCTACTAGAATAACTACTACGTAGATATTTTGGCCTTTCCCTCTTTTTGGTATGATTTGAGCCCTTAGGCTATCTTTTCCCCTTTTTGGTTCTTTTGGTTCCTCCTCTCAGTAGTTCTTCCTTTCAGCCTGAAGGTCTTTGAATGCCTTTGAGTCCGCATTTGAACCTACAAAGATTAATGGATACTTCATTGTCATAAATTTGATGGCTTCAAGTCCATCATCATTTGAAATCCAATGGCTAGTTGGTTGCCATGAATTTGACAGTTGTGGGGATGTCATCGGATGTCTAGATCCTAACAGTTAGTTTGCGATGCTCAACTTTGATGTCTACAGGCTTGTCATCTTCTTCGACAATTCCTTCACCTTTATTATTTGATCCTTCCCAAAGGGGACTTGCCAGTGAGAGCCCTCCTGTAAGGGTACCTGCCCTTCAAGCTTGTCCTTTCAGTGGTCTTCAGAGTCCTTCGGCTTCGGGTGGTCTTCAGGTTTTAATTCCTTCAAAAAAAATGTTTGAAGGAATTCTCTCAGACATTTTGTTCAAATGAAATGTTCCTTCATGTCTTTCCTTCTTATTTTAGCTACTTTTCATCAGGATTCATCCTTTTTACTATGTCTTTATATTGGGAATGCTCTGTCTTTGACATCTATCACAATCCACTGCTTTGAAACTTTATCAACTTACAAAAAATGGGACCCACAACACTTCTTGCCTAAATAACATTAAAAGGGGAACAGGGGCATGTGGCACTTTCCATTGATCTTAACAAGTGACACATGGTGTTTCCCATTGTGAAATAGGTGAGGACACTTGGCAGCATCCACTTAACTTATAGAAGCTTTAGATACCTTTTGATATTCTTGCAGAAAATGACACATGGTGGCTTCCACTGAGCTTTAGAAACACTATAGAAACATTTGGGACTCATTTGGATTCACATGAATGATGAAACTTGGTGTGCTCCACTTACTTTAGCAACTCACCTAAGGCCCACCATAGTCCTTACTCAATAACGAAACAAAAAAAAGAAACTGTGGATGTTGACACTTGGCAGCTTCCACTAAGCTTTACAAGGGACATGTGGCAACTTCCACTATATTTAGAAAAACATATTAAAACCTTGCATAAATGACACTGGGCATCTTCCACTGCATTTAAAAACAAATTATAATGTGTCCTAGCAGATGACACTTGGCACCCTCTGCAAGACTCTAAGATAAGCTTATTGAAAGAAGCTTTGAAACTTATAAGAAACTTGAAATGCAAATGCAAACACTTGTCACACTCCACTGAGTTATAATGGGACACATGGCACGTTCCGCTGCTTTTAGAAATAAATTATAATGTGTCTTTGTAGATGACACTTGGCAACTTTTACTTGACTTTGAGACTTAGACAAAACTTTAGGCAAAATGAAAAACCCACACAAAATGAAAAACCCGCACCTTATGTCATAACCCTTACTACCTCGAGACTGAAACATGCAAGGACAAAACTTGGAGTGCACAACTAAAACTCAAAATAAAATATAGAGTATTTTACTCTACAAATGGAAGAGAGAATTTTTTTTTGGCTTGTAGGACCAAAAATAAATTATGTGTTGTCCCAAAAATGAGTGACAGACTTTGGGAACAACAATAACCACCTTATATATAGTGTTATGATTGATAATGGTGCAATCAAAAAAATTTACACCATGGTTTTACTTATGAACTTGGTTTATACTCATCATGATTTGCATCATTATACTAGATTAGTTAGAGCATTTTATGGACCTCCTAGAAATTTCTTAGCAAGATTGACCTACCTTTATAGGCTAGTCTTTCATATGTGTTTACTACCTTTATAGTTATACCTTTTATGAGCATATTTAGTATGTTATTGGGAATATCTTGGATCCATACACTTCAAGTATTACCTTGTATAGTGTATGGGTGTGTTAAATACATTTATACCAATCAGGTAATTACAATTTATAGAATCCCATATGAGCATCCTCTTGAATAATAAAAACTTATACCCAATAGCTAACTATGAAACCTACTAAGGTTAATCCACCACAAAAGGGTAAGAAATATGTAATCCCATTTACTAGGTGGTTAGTATTTGAGATACCATTACATTAGAGACATAGTGGATTCCATGGAATCCTCATCTACTATGCACCGTGTTTAGATATCCAGAGCACCTACACATTTTCCTATTACTGCTATTCAAAATAAACCATAGATCACTCAACAATTTGTTCCATAAACCCCTACTCCTATTACTCCTACTATTTATCTAAAACCACAAGGTCATATTTTACATATGAAAAGCATCAAAAATACTACACTAATAGATATGACACCTATACATGCTCCTTGGTAGTGTCACCAACTTATTAAATCAGGTTTTCAATACGGAGATATTTATGACCACCCTTTGGATGGGATTATAGGATAGTACTCTTCACATATTTAAAAAATACCAAAAAAAATAAAAAAATATTTAAAAATCTAAAAACACTTTTGGCACCAAAATATTATATTGGCTCCTTGGCATCTATGTGTTAGTTCCATATTAATGGATGGCATATCAATTACTCCCACATACACATAGGTGTCACTCTTTTAATTGAGTGTGATACAGGCATATGAAAATAAATTATCTATTCCTTTTTTTGAATGTTAAGTATTTACTTTACTCATGTCATATAGATATTAGGTGCATCCACCTCTATGATCACAATAATTCCAAGTTATATCATTATATGGTCACTCTACATTATCATGTTTTGAGCTCATATACGTACTTACACATGGAATACTTGATATGGTATGCACTTAACTTTTTTTATCACAAATTTTATCCATAGGATCGTATGATATGCCTATTATAGTTGATTATGTTTCCTTTATGCACTTCATTGAGTGTGCTTTGTTATTTTCTTGATTATTCAAGCATTTGAATGTGTTCTTTTGTTTTTAGCCCCCATGCTTATGTATGATTTCTTTGACATTTGAACATGTCAATATTTTTTATATAGACATTTGAATATGCCATCATTGATTTTTTAGACATTTAACTAAGTCATATCCCTTAAATTGTGTGGCATTTAAACATGACCCTTATTTGTGGTCTTAGTGGACCATTGCCTTTTAACTTGATTTTGAGTGATTTCATGTGTGTGTTTCTTTTGTTTGTTGAAATTATACTATTATTATATAGACATAACATGATATTTATCATGAATATTATACCCCCATGTGATCACATTATTCTATGTGCTTCAATGCTATATTTACCTAGACATGTTCCTTCTATATGTTACATGGTTCCATTTATAGATTATGAAATTCTCTTATCCTTTTTAGGGGAGATAACTATTGGTTTCTATTCTTCCCTCACCTCAAAAGGGGTGAATATCAAAGGGGACATGTCATAGAGGCATGTTTTTCACATTTGGAATAGTTTTCAGATTAAGTGGGGGCATGCCATATAGGCATGGCTTCCACACATTCACAACTTTTAGATTAAATGGGGGCATGCTTTGGAAGCATGTTATCCACACTTATTTAGTATTCAGCATCTCTAGATTACAATGGGGTTATGTTTTTGAAACATGTCCTCCATATTATCACTTATTTCAGTTTTCATATTTCTCCATATATAATTGGGAAATGCTTTAGAAGCATGTTATTCACATGTACACATTTTATGAATTGGACAAAGCACACAATTATATAATTCAAATTCATAGTTATGGTAGAATTATATACTTGGGTACCATTGTTTTACGCATTTTTAGCATGAGATATATTTAAGGTGCATATGTTATGCAATGTGTTCCTAATATTTCAAAATACAAATTAGTTTTAGATTTCAAAACACTCTCAGGGATTATCATCATGCACCAGGATGTATTTTTATGGACTGTATTAAGCCAATCTACTATAGTAGTTGGTTCACTTTTGGTATGGTTAAGGTGATTAAATCACTCAATATTTCCAAGTTTTCAAGTTAGACTTGATTGTATCATCTAGCCTTACCAATTTCATGGCATGAGTTGACTTTATTCACTCATGCTCACTAGATTATAAGTACAATTAGGTTTTATAGTCGAGCTAATATCAACTATCGAGTGGAAAATCACCTTTTCTCCAAGATTAGGGGCATGTTCCTTACAATCTATATTTCTCTATATCTCCTTATATATATGTACTTTTTAGATTTATACATATTTTTCATAATCTCAATTTTAGATCCTTACAATGACACATCTTTCAAATCAACTTTCCAATAGGTAAGGAAGTTACATTGATACATAGGTGTACTCCTAAACCTTGCTTTTTCAATTTCAATCTTCTCAATACTTTCAATTCCATATTATATGTGTTGATTATATACTGTAACATGATCTTAGTTATAATTCATTCACTAGCAAAGCACTCAAGTTGGAATCAAACAAAAGAAAGACATGTTATATGCACCCAAGTATGCATTCCTTTCCTTTAAATTATAGATTTCATTTCTAGATTAAAGGGGGTAAATGTTTATGATATTTATCAATTATATAGTACCTTAGTATTATACACTTAGAAAAATTAGACCTTGGTTGTTGCTCTCAATTTTGGATAATTTCCACTTTTCTAAGTCTCACATCTACTCTATCTTGTTCCCCTTAGCCTATCTCTTGGTTTGAGTAGTCTTATGTTGATGAAACAAACCTTCTATCTTACCCAAATTGCTTAAAACCTATTTGTCATCCACTACAAGTTTTGAGTCTATACCTACTTTCATACTCCTTAGACACTATCATCCTAGATAGACACCTACATTGATGCAAGTTTCCTAATTTGACATAAGTATTAAATGACTTAAATTTATCCAATTTACAAATTAATTATATTATAATGCTTGGCTCAAGTGTTTCAATGTGAGTTATTTCTCCAAAGGGGTTGATATAAATACAATATCAACCCTCATTAATTCCTCACCTAGCATATACCAAGGCAAGTTATCAAAGCATTTAATTAAGTACTTGATAAAGCAAAGCTTCCCTATTTTATACTATTTTCATATCAGTCACAAGGATAACATGTACACAAGTCTAAAGTACTAAAGGAGTAGCTTAAGAGCCTAATTTTCAAAGTTACAAGCTAGGTCATTCTTTTATTTTTTTCCATGTATTGCATGATTCACACACACACACACACACACACACACACACACACACACACACACACACACACACACACACACACACACAAAGGATAACTACATTAGTCTGAGGCCCTCTTTGTAGTATTAACTATGTAGGTAGCACTCATTAATAGAGGGGTCATTGGAGTTATATCAACATCATTTTCCCACTAACCCATTTTTCCCCAAGGTCACTATGAATATGAAAAACTACAGTAAGGTAATTTCAAGAGGAGAGATAGTCCATGATAGAGATCTGAATGTACCAAAGTAAAGGTGAATACAAGCCTATAAGAATCTAGTTAGTTTCATCTTTTTTTAATAGATATGTTTTATAATATACCTACATCAGGTTTAGATAATAGCATTGATGTAGCCATCCAAGGTTGATGCTAGTGTCTAAATCTCTAGAGGCACTCAATCCAAAATTTGTTGATTATTCTAGAATCCTCTTCCAATCTACTTCTTGTATATTCCAAATCTAAAACTATCTAAACATTATAACTAGCTAAGCACATTACTTATTTGTCATTTCCATATCTAGCATAATTATATTTACTATTTTTAGTCTATCTTACTTTAATAAGTTCAGCCTATGTTACATTTGAGTTTAGAATATAATTGGCCTACTATAGAGATAGTTTATCACCTTTGTATCTTACGATATCTTTATCCCATTTAAAATATAGATAACCCCAATCTATATCATTTTAAGGTTAAACACTTGTGTCCAAAATAGGAATGGTGACCTTTTTTGAACGGAAAGTGCAATACACATGTGAGTGAGCTAAGTTTAACTTGGGTTATGAATACTCATTTACTTTCTTACCATAGGTTCCACTATCATAATGATGATGTGTAGCATATTATGCATGTTATTGAGAATGATGAACTCTTGAGAGTTTGAGAACCCATCTTAGAGTATATGAATCTTGTGTTGGTTCCATATTTGAAATAACACCCTGTAATATCAATCTAGGACATGAAAGAGTAAAGAGTGGAACTCAATAATTTTTATTAAATATTTGATAAAGTGTCCTTTCAAGGATGGTCCTCCTTGGAATGCTATACATTTGATTTTTCATTTTCTAATTAGGTTGAACCCTTTTAGGTGGTATAACTTAAATTTGGTATGTAGGAACCATATCCATTTATGGTAGGGTGTATTCATATGGGATACCCTAAAATTTGATTACTTAATTATCATATATATACTTTAAACACATATGAATTTTATAAATAACTACACAAATATATTGAATCTAAAGGTGCCAAGACCCTCATACTTGGTACTACTATAAACTTGGTGGCCACATATGCTAGACCAACTTTTGTTGGTAAGGTAATCTCACTAATGGATCTCTGAATGTAACTATTGAATCATTTTATTACCATGGTTTTGTGAATAAAATATTGATATGTATATTTAGGATGATTGAGAATTGAGTGTGTATATATTCACACTTAAACCGTTATCAACCATGACACTCTTAATAGGTTGGTGATCAATGTGTGTTTAAATGAACAAAGAGTTCAAATTAGAATCATCATCTACTATATCATGTTCTATAAATTTTATGAGTGGCCTAGATGGAATTAAATTATAGTAGGTACAAATTATGCCATTCAAAATATTTTATGCCTCTATATGAGGATGATAAGAAACTAGTGGAGTCCATAATGCACTCCTAATATATTTGTTGTCTTGTGACATGTATATTTGGAAAAGGAACATTGAATATTTTCATTAATTTTATTCCATTTGGTTGTTACCTTGAACTATCTATATGTGTGCCTACATCAATGATATTTTCATCTATCAAATCTTGGATCTTGTGCGTTAGACTAATGCACCTGTTAATAGTGTGTCATGGGGCTCTATGAAAGTCATAAAAGGCATTCTAGTCAAATCCCTTTGGAAGAGGCTTACTCAAAATTAACCTCCTTAATATGAGGTATAGATATTATATTGCAATCTAATGAAATTTTTAGGACCTTATATGGAGCTTCTAATATATTATTATATTATCTTCTGGGAGGATATGATAATATAATCCGTAGAGTTGGTTCTGAAGCTACATTTATTATTACCTTTTGATCATTCTTAGTATCATTTAGCCTCATTGTGTATAGTGCCTCACTTGAATTATTTGTATTAGAATTTGGAATTTTTCCATACTTAAACTTATTCATTTCCATTAATTTATATCCTCTTTCATTTATTATGTGGCATAAATCTATTGATGAGAGAAACTTCTTAAACATAAAGGACTTATGTAGTAATGAAAGTAAGCTTTATTTGAATATATCTTGGAGTTATCTATATACCATAAGATTTATCACTTTATATAGCACCATATTATACCTTAAGACATATTCTATGATAGGCTCATTAGAATTATGTTTGAGTTGGCCAATTTGAGCATATGAAATCTTCACACTAATATTGATTGAAAAGTGTGCTAG